>BMAV01022251.1:19863-41104 GCA_019973955.1 Trichonephila inaurata madagascariensis | reverse complement strand
CGTGTTAAGAGTTTGGGGTGTTCTCTACACCCCGCGAGTGACGACGGTAGAAAAACAGGCGCGAGTGACCGCGGGTTAAGTAACTAACTAATACATTTGTGTTTCTCTCTATAAAGATTTTGTTGAATGCTAATCGTATTTCTTTAAAACTTTAACCATAATCTAAGAAAATGCTAATCTTTAAAATGTATTCGACATAAAATTGGAGTATTTAACATTTTGTTTTGTGTATAAAACTTTTATTAAATCTTGCACTCATGCGAAACTTCATATGTTCAAAGTGCCATACAATATGAGTAAGTTATCGAATGCTTCGACAGAATAAAAGTTTAAAACATATGGTGATAGTATGTTGTTTTTAAGAAAATATATAATTTACGTTTATTAGTTTAAAAAATTTAGTCAGTTATCTTAAATAGTTAGTTAGTCTTTTCTTTTTCTGAATTATGTTGCAAACATTTTCTTTTTAATATTCATTTTCACGTTTATAAAATACAATAAGTCTTATAATCTTATGAGAAAATTTATTTCATGAGTTAAAACTAATTTCATTTTAGTTTCTCAAACATCGAGATGCCTTAATAACCTAAGCATATAACAGCCCAGTTTGCATCAACATATCATGGACATCATATCAATACCTAATGTAGAACAAATTCGTGAATGCCGTGGTAAAGATTACAAACTAATTGCAAAATTTTGATGGGTGTGATCCGCTCGATATATATTTAAATAAGTTGGGAATATATTCTAATAATGAATAATCCTGGCTATTCAAATTTGTACTTGTCATACATAAATCTAATTTCATGAACATCTAATTTTCGAATAGTATTCCAAAGTTTAATGTTGCTAATTTTTTGAGAATAAAGTGTATATGTATTCAATATATCAGTATAGAGTCTATTACATAGGAAAGGTTTTATAAAAATGCTTAAGCAAGATTTAAATACATACTTTTGTATAGATATAATAGTTGTTTTTTAATCTGTAAATTAACGACTTGGATAACATTTAAAAGTACAATTCTTTTGAAGGTTTAACAACACATTAAGACATTTTTAAAATTCGAATATAACATCAATAATAAACTCATTTAAAATGCTATTTGAATTTGAATTTTTTGCAAACGCTACAAAATAGCGCTTCTCAAACTGTGAGGGGGGTTGGATGCTTCCTTTGCTAATGTGATAAACCTATGTGGGGAGCGTGCGCATATCAAACATTGAAATAAAACGATCACTTAAATATATATATATATATATATATATATATATATATATAATGTGTTGTTTTACTGAAAGGAAGCAAAATGATATACAATCTAACATCCAAAACAAAATACATATTTACACTGATATAATACACTAATTAATGGATCAATAATTTGCAATGTATTTGATAATTAATTTATCAATACTAAGTTAAGAACAAGTTTAATAATTACCAGTGACACCAAGAGCCTGTCATTGTTACATAATTTTTTTTTAAAAAAAATAGTTTCTATCTTTATAATTTATACGATTTAGTTGTTGTTGTTGTGACTAAAGCCACCTGCCTGACGAAGTCAGATCGAGGCAGACGAAAACGATTTAGTTGAAGTCGTATTGTAGCCTTAGCGTCAAAGTATATTATTGTTGAAATAAAAATTCATCTTTATTGTACAGACGATGAAATTCTGATTGAAAACTGGGTCGCGAATATTGACAGTTTGAGAAGCACTGCTATAAGATCGTATATGCTAGAATCTTGTGTAATGAATTAATGCAAACCAAATAGAGATAAATTCTAATAGACAACCTCCTAATAATGACTAATTATTAAAATAAACGGAATTATAAAAACAATAAAACAAATAATGAAAATTGTCTACCCAATTAAATCTATGAATGAGTATGTTTTAGCTTTAGAAATGTTATATATATATACGACAGCATACGAGCACATGGAATGGATATCAATCATCTTCTTTGAATAACATAAGCATTATTCAATCATTTTCAATTTTTTTCCAATATGGCTGCCCAATGGTACCTTCTCTACTCAAACAAAGAACGCAGGAACACCAACTCATTACTTTCGATTATTTTATCTGCCTAAACTTTACGCGCTCTGTCTTCAAATAGCCCCACTAACTTTAAAGTCCCTATGCTTTACTCAATAGTTCGCTCTGTTTTTATTTATTAGTCTCCCTCAAGTGAATTATTTTTTAAAAATCATTTAAAGCAAAAAAAAAATTGTACTTGATCTTAAAGTTGTGTATTTATTTCAACTGTATTTTAAGGATACGAATCAATCGACTGAGCCAATTTAATATGTCTTAAAATTTAGTTCAGAAATTTTCTAGTGTATTTAAAATTATTTCACGTTAAAAATTTTTTTTTACTTTGCTCTCTGAGACTTGTAAAATAATATTTTTCACGTTTAAAGAAAAATAATATTGAAGATATTAATATTCAGGCATTTTTAATTGTTTCATTTAAATTGAGGCAAATGATTTTTCAAATAATTTATGCGGCTATTTTTATTTTAATTAATACTCAATAACTCTGAAAATCATTGCCATTTTACTTATTTATTTTTTCCCTTTTGGCACGCTTGAACGGTTTCCAATCATCATATTACCACCATTTCGGAATGCATAGAACTAATAAATGGCCTAGCTTCTGTTAAGCTCAAAAGAAGATTATTCATGAGAGATCTTATCGGATATCTCCAATGTAATCTAAGCTTCGATATCAGAGAATAATTATTCAAAGATAAAATAATTCTTAATGTCTGCCGATTAAAACTTCTTCCTTTTATGTTTCTATGCAAATGATCATTCAGAGTATTTCGTAGCAATTAGTTTCTCAAAAACTAAAAAGAAAATTAATTTTTTGCATGCTTGTTTTCAAGTGAAAATCGTTTTTTTTTCTCTCTCTTTATGCATATAATATTCAGGATTGTATATGTATGCATATAGTAGAGTTTATACTTGTTTTGATTTTATCCAAATTATTATAATATAAATAAGAACATTTGTAAAAAAAAAATATGCATAGAAATGAATAAATTTTGCAAAAAGTATTTGTATTCAGTGAGTTATAATTAATGACTTATTGGCAATCAATACTTCAAGAAATTATAACTTTTTAAGTGAGCAAAATTGCTGTGCAGAAGAGTAATCCCATTCTTAATAGTATTATAAAGTTAGAAAACTTATTTATTACAATGATAAGAAAAATCATAAAAGATGTGAAATTGTATCTCATATATCCTAATATTTATTTAAATCATGTAAAATTTCAAATGCTGAGTTTATGAATTTAAATTTATGCTTCCATACGTTCCATATGCATTTTTTCTTCGTGATTTCAATATATGTAGCAGGTGTATGACATACATCTATAATAAATGGTACATTTTCGAGTAGTATAAATTTATATAAAATTCTTTAAACTCTCTCTCTCTCTCAGTAAATGCCCTTTTTACGGCAATAAAATATATTCTTTCATGGAACAATAAGCTGCACCGAAGGGAAATGTTTTCAGTTATTTTTATAAGTTCCATTTCAGCACTATTCAGAATAAGTTAAATTTGTAGAAACAGTTTAAAATATTCAAAACAGTTTCAAAAGCACATACATAAAAGTATTTTATTTATGTTTCGTAACAAATATTCAAATATTTTAATCTGATCTCGCTCGTGTCTCTAAAAAAATATATTTGCTGCAAAATGGAATAGTTATCGTGAGTTACAAATCATATTTAGGAGAATGGAGGTTATATTGACCAATCACTTCAACTAAAACTTGATGTTTTAGTCAGTTATAGATTTCTATTTCGAAATTTACTTACAAAGCGAGATATTTTGTTTTTACTCTTCCTTATGATATGTTTAACTCAATTAAATTTTACAGAACTTGGTAACTTAAATAAATAATCAACAGTTGATCTGATAGTTGACAACATAATAAAATCTGAATTTATGTTTTGACCACGCATCATCAATATTTGACATACGATATTACCTGCTGTAAAATTGGTGGAATAAATATATGATTTATTTTTTCAAAATTATCTATTCATCACGATTTAATAATTAAAGTAACATTTTTGTGAAAGAAATATGTACTAATTTTCGTACAAATTTTGAATTAAGACAAACCAGTGTAAGACAATCGATTCATATATGCATAATATTTTAATATTCTCTCATTTACTGAATAAAAACATGTACGTTTATTCAAAATATATAACGCTTTAAAATTAGCAATATTCTCTAACATAATATTTTGCTGAATTTGAAATGCGAATATGAAAGTATGGTAACGATCAATTAAACATAATAATTAGTTTCACATGCTGCATTTCTGTTGGAATTAATTTGGCTAAACATATTTTTCTAGCTTGAGTTGGTATGTGATTACCAGTGATGTTCCGAATTGCTTCA
Organism: Trichonephila inaurata madagascariensis; assembly: GCA_019973955.1. Classification (NCBI taxonomy): domain Eukaryota; kingdom Metazoa; phylum Arthropoda; class Arachnida; order Araneae; family Nephilidae; genus Trichonephila; species Trichonephila inaurata. Next base: position 36,670 of record BMAV01022251.1, on the reverse strand, counting down.
AATCGGTTGTATCTGCCTAGAGGTACTGTGATAAAAAAAAATGGCTTTGACTATAGTTCACTCATTCAGTTACGGGCATTTCAGTGCGTTAACTGGTGGTGAAACACGTATTAATTATGCTTGTTCAAAGATGGATATTATTCCACACAAGAAGCGTTCTAAAATAATCGCTCTTAACAAACGCACTTCTATGACTATGAGATGTATAGCTAAAGCATTTTGTGTGGACAAATCAAGTGTTTCAAGAATTTTAAGATTATTTCAAGGATTCGGAACATCCTCTCGAAAAAAAAAGGAAAATATGGGCGTAAGCGGAAATCTACTCTAAGAACTCATAAAATTCTAATAAGAAATTGAAAAATAAGTCCAAATAATACAAGCACAGATATTTGAAAGGATTTATTGAACCATAGTGTTGAAATGAGTACCTTAATTGTACGCAAAAAGCTGCAGGACGTTGTTCGTAAGGCAGGAACAAACAATTTCTAATTCATAAAATAATGGGAACACCTTTAGTTTGGGACACAAAATATTGATCCAGGACATTTAACGACTGGTAACAGTTAATTTTCAGTCAGAAAAAACATTGATTTGGGCCAGGATACAAATCAAGTGCAGTAAGACAAAATGAAGCTGAAACTCTGCTACCAGATCATATCCAATACACTGTAAAAACCCTTCAAAAGAGATGTTTTGGGGATTTTTCACAATAAATGCTCTGGAAAGTTTGTTCATTTTAACCCTCTCAATGCGTACTTATTTTATCAAAATAGGCTCAAACATTGTGTATGGTTTAATTGCGGATTTCAAATCTACATATAAAATCTATATTTTAGAATTAAAATATACAAGAAAAATTTGTTTAGAAGAGAAAAAATATTTGTTTAGAATAAAAAAGAGTTTTTATCTTGAAATATAGAATTAAATCATCAAAATATGAACGTAAGAACATAAATGAAAACATAAGCAAATGCATCACGGGATGTTAAGCTAAATAGTCCTAGAAGAACATACCTGTGGAAATCGCGGAAGGGTTAAAGACATAATTAATTCTTTTAAATACATAGAAATATTACGTAATAAAATTGTTCAATTAATGATAAATTTGACACAGTATTTAAACTGATCTATTGATTCTTTGTCGCAATTCGATATCAGTCCAGAATTTTATGCAGGAAAATAAAATACAAGTGCTAGTTAGTTCTGGTAATTAACCTGACCTAAATCCTATTAAGAAGTTTTCAGATATTTTCAAGAATCGTTAAGTTAAGATGAAATGCACGACAACAGGACAGATGATAAAAGTTGCTTTTCAAGTGTATTTCCAAGCTGATAAAGTCAAGATAATGTGTGCTGCACAGTAAAGTCAATGCGAAAACGTATTAAAAAGGTTATTTCTGTTTAAAGAGGACTACTTCTTTCTAAGATAGAGATTTTTCACTCTATTTAATATGTAATGATTTAAAGCTAAGGTTTTAGAAAAAAAATGGTTTTTTTTCCATTTGACCCAATTAATTTGAACAGTATTGTATTTGTTGAAATATTTAATTTTAAACAACAGAGAGTGATTACAATGGATAGGTAGTATATATCAATTCAGTTCTGGGCATAATTTCGATCACTCGATGCCAGGTATTTCAAAAGAGCAAAGAAACACAATAACTGTTACAATTACTGCACTATCACTTCCACAGCAGGAAATCCAGAACTTTTTACCAAATGGTTTCTACATAAACAGCAAGTTGCAGAGTGCACTAGGCCGAACCTGTACGAGTGTTTCATGAGATAATTCACAAGTTAGCGATACCAACAAATCTAGGTAGATCTCAAGGACTTTTTACGAAGTATTCCAAATTCTTTCAGCACAAGGAGTCCCAGATCTTATTTCGAAAATGAGCCTGAAATATAGCAATGGTTATTTGCTTAGCACGTGAATAACAATCAGAAAGATCCAGCTGGAGAACTTTATAGCCATTCTTGACCAGAGGGAAAGCAAACTCTTTATCCGTGATTCTATAATGAATTGGAATCCCTTCTAGAGTGATAGTTTGATCCAACTACTTATCAAATAATGAATCACAAGTGGTAAATAGTCTGGGTATCTTTAAAATCCGATGCGTTTGTGACTGTAAAGCAAATTATACCAACAGACCCATCAAAAGAGTCAATTAACATCTCGAAAACATTACATCTATATGGTGTTAGAAAAAAGAAACTATAATAGAAGTAATTGAAAGATTTAGTAGAGATCAAGAAATGATACCATGAAACTTTATCCATAAAACCTAATTACGACTACAGTAGATCAAGTATTTCATCACATGCTTAGCATACTTAACTGTCGCTTCTTAATTGTGAGATCCTTCAAGTGCCAGAATACTTCCTAAAATACCTTTTAATAAATTATCTTGGATTTATAATAAGTAAAAAAAAAGAGGTTCGTTCAAATTTATTATAAACAGTCCATATTAGAATGCATCCATGTTTTTAAAAAGTATGTCAATCAATCAATGTAAACACAACGGCAATATCTTTATTTTTGCTAAATAAATTATTATGTGAAATGCATAAAGATTTACAATATCATATATTATTAATTTTATATACAAATGTGTTTAAAATAATCTTCGTATTTTAATTAATTTAATATTCGATTTTTTTAGAAACTCTGTATAACTTTTAGAGTTTAAAAACAAATTTCAAATGCACTTCAAGATGTGTAACTAAGTACATTAAAGTTTCAAAAATTCATGAAACATCATTACCGACAAACACAAATTAATTTTTTTACTAGGAAATCTGTTAAAAATAGTTTTTGATATTAAATATTTTACATTTTTAATTTTATTTATCAAAATATAACGATTTTCCTAAAACGCATTAAATTTGTTTTTGTTCCATGATTCGAGGGAGGGACAAAATAATAAACAAGATTTTAAATAATATTAGATTTCGTCCTTTGATTATATATTATACACTGTGGTAGTATAGATATATTCCATGCCGTAAGTTTAAAAAAAATAGAGAATTAAAAATAATTTTCCTTCACTAGTGAAAGCATCACAATATTGTTGCCAAACAATTGTGTTTACATTATCATATTTTAATTAATTTTTGAGAATTTTAGTCCTGATCCTCCATCTTTACTTTAAATAAAATGCAAAATTTAATTAACTGATCCTTGTTTGCTTACAACAGGTTTAGTTTAATAAATATAGATTCTACGATAAATGTACCTTTCACAAAGTTGTGACAGGCTTCAGTTGACATTTTCTTGAGTAAATAGGGTGGGTAACCAATTTACACGTAATTTATTAGTTTGACTATGTAGCGATCATTAATCTTGCATAGCTGAGTTACCATTATATGTTAAACTCTATTACCTTGGATTTTCATAAAATGCAAAGTTCATGAAATATGTTGAAATTAAACATTTGATTTATCTATATATTTCAATTATTCCTCTGGAAATAATAATATGCAAATTGAGAGTATAACCTGCCACATAAGACACCTTCCATCTTAAAGATTTCCTTACTTGTTTGCGCACATCAGGTTCTCATGTGCGTATATATATATATATATATATACAAAGGGCTATCCACAAAACTGGTGAAAACTCACTTTTATATAAACTATTTTTATAAACGAGATGCATCCTAATTCGGTAATGTTTATAATGCAGCAGCCATATTTTTTAAATTACAATATCTGATATTTTCATTTATTACTGATTTTCATATGATTTCTTTCTTCCCAGTATTGGATAACCGAACTGTATCTATATGTCTGTTTTTCTATCTATCTATCTATCTAAGTATATATATATATATTCTTTAATAAGGATCATTTCTATAAAATTAGATATTTGGGGGTGGGTAGCTAATGACCTTTAGTCATCTTGATATTTAGAGTCGTCAATGCTTAAGCTGAGCAAACTGAGTTGCAGCTCTTTAAAAAGTATGTATCGCACAGAATAATTGAGACTGACACATTTAGAGTAATAATAATAATAATAATAATAATAATATCAAATATTCAAGTTTGTTGAAATAAAAGTTAGGACAATGAATAAAAGGATTTAATGCTTTTGTCATTATGCATCAGTTAATGTTATTTTCGCATCATTCATTCGTCAATCCATATCAATTTCAAAGGCATTCAAAGAAGTACTTCTATTTCGGTTTCATTGACCACAGTATACGCTGGTAATGATATATCAATGTTTGTGTTTAAAAAAGGATATTTTCAATACCTTTAAATAATGAAAAAGTTATTGGAGGAAAGCTTGGAAAATATTTATAAAAATATTGAATTCTTCTCAGAAATATTTCTTCAGAGTTTCTAACAGTCTTTTTTTTCATTCATCAGTACAAAAAATCATTTTTTTTAAAGTTAGAATATGTATACGGATTCAGTAATCCTTTATTTTTTAAGGGAAAAAAAACCACTTTTTGTTCGTTTAAATAAAAAAAAAACACTTTTAAGTTGATATTTGTAATAATGGGCAGAGTTATAATCCCAAACTTCACAGCATTTTTATTCATTAGATTAATCGTTTTTTATGATGCATACTTTGTAAAGCTTACTTTCTATATTTTCAAATTATTAAAAATATAATTGTTTTCATTTTATACTTTTTTTAAATTGTTCTTACTTTTTGTAATAGAATTAGGCTAACTTAAAATGCCATGATATTTCATGTAATGCTTAATAATACTTAATGTATAACTATGCAAACACTTTTTGATACTTTAGTAAATGACTTTTTACTATCTTTGTTTATATAATTTGCTCAGCATATCCATGTGTTATTAAATGAAAAAAAAAGAAAAAAAAATTAAATCAAGAGTTGAAACGTCCAAGTAATTGTAAATGTTTTTTTAAGTAATTTTTAATATTATTCCATGAGTGATATATTGCCATACAAACTATTCAAATCAAAATGTTTTTCTGATAATAAATAGAAGACTTACTTTAGCAGCGTTATAAAACATAAGAGTGTTCTAATTTCAAACAAATATGTTCATTAACTGATTATTGGTAATATTCATAACATAAATTTATAAGAAAAAAAATTGTCCTTGATATATATGGAAGGTATTTGAATTCATTCATTGAATTAATTTAAAATAAATTGATATGAGAAAATCTGATAAAAAATATTCAGAACTTATTGTATTTACAGTTTATGATTTTATTTTAGATGTGCAGCAGAGATGTATAGATTAGTTTTGAGCTGTATCGTGAAAAATAGATTTAGACACAATACCCAGTAGAAAACAAAATACGACTTACTTATATCCTTCTCTGAAAAGGTACATCTCTTTCAGAATCCACCATACATGATGATCAAGAAGTCAGACGATCAAACAAAAGGCAGCAACGCAGAACAGTACGAAGGCTTTTGCGTGGATCTTTTGAAGGAGATGTCACGCATTTTGGGATTTCGCTACGAGTTAAGGCTGGTGCGTGACGGATCATACGGCTCCAGAAACTCCAGGGGTCACTGGAACGGCATGGTTCGGGAGCTTATAGACAGAGTAAATATTTATTTTGACTTCTTTTCGATTTTCTCCTCCGATATAAACTGCTTCTATTGCTTCGATTAGTTTTATCTTGAAATTTTAGGATTGCAGACAGTTTTTTTTTCCTTCCTAGAAAATTGTGATATCTGAATCAATGAAAACTTTCTGAGATTAATATTAAGCGCATGCAAACGAATTTAGAAGTGAAAGAATATGTCGTATACATGGACTGTCAAACAAAGGAAATAAAAACACACACGATGCAAATAAATTTATAATATATCAATTCCATTCAGATGGGGGAGGGCTTCTGGGAGTTTATTTCTACAATGAAGAGCAATTTCTTATAGGCATTTCAACTATCGCTACTATGCATTTATTTGATTATATTGAAAAAAAAATATTACATTGCATTATAACGACAAAACATTTAGAGTGATGTTCAGTTATTTCCGGTATTGCATGTAGCTGATTGATTACAACAAGTCTTACAAAAATTTATTTTGATATCAGCGAAAAAACATCATTTGTATCTTATTAATTTAATTTGTTTCGCAAAACGAGCTAACTAAATAATAATGTAATGTTAACATAAGCAGTGTTAATGCCAATTTAAAAATTTACTATTATTTTAATATAAAAATTCTATATAAATTACTAAAATTACTACTTAAGTTACTAGTTACTTAAGTTATGTACATTAGTAGATATATTTATAATAATTTTAAATTAAAAATGACAAAATTATCATATGGTATTTTTTTTTATCTGATGTCTTATGTGGAGGGGTACTATGCTATTGGCACTATATGTCTTTAAATTGTAGTAGAGGCTGATTTTCAACAAAATTCTTTGTTAAATTCAGTAGATTTTCGAAATTTCAATCTGTGATTTACGTGAAAAGCACATGCAAACAAGAAAATTGTAAGTAAAAATTCTGTACCAATTAATTCACTAACATGATTGATGTTGAACTTCAACTTTAACTTAAAGAACCTCTTACAGTGCCCCTAAAAACGTTATCTGCGTCGGATCATTCCATTGTGCGAAAGATATGCCTTACCCGTCGGTATTATTTCTTCGAGGAATGCCTTCTAACTGGTTCAAATTAATGTTGCAAAAATTGCACCTTTAAGGCATGGTTTAGCAGTAATGAGCTGTTGCTTTCCAAACGAAACTTTTTGAGATGCCAGTTTTCATTCATCTCTTATGAGTTGTTTTACCTAACATGCTAGGCTTTCTACTGTATTTTTTGGGGTTTAACTTACCATCCATCAGCTGCTCTACCAAATCAAGGTTAATTGGTTACAAGACATGTATCTCTCGATTCACAATATCGATCTTCATTGTTGTATATGAATCTCCAGGAAAACATTTTCGACAGACCCGCGTTGCTTCCAGCAAAAGACTTTATTCGACCATTGGACCATTCGTGCAACATGTCCAAATTCACTGTAAGTAAGAATCATCTAGAAGTAATTATTATTTGAAAATTTCTCCATATGTACAAGTTTAGCTTACTGCCTAACCATGAATTCTATTTATTTATTTATTTTTTACTACATAGCAAGATTCTTGATTCAATACAATATTTCTTTACTTTTGTCTTAAGATATGATATGAAATTTTCAAAGAAAAAATATATTATTCATTACGCCTTCAGTAACTTCTTCGGTATCAATCATCTTAGACACTATTTATAATTTAAGTTGCTAAAATTTAATGTTTTAAAAATATAAATACGTAAAATAACGCTAATTGTTTTCCCTTTGTATAATGCAGCGTTTCTCAAACTGTGGGGCGTGCCCCCTAAGGGTTCATGGTAATTCTATCCGGGGGGGGGGCGAGCATATTCAAAAGTCAGAAATATAAGATATAAAAATATTATTAATTAGCTGAAAATAATAATAAATAATAATAATACATTTTGAAATAATAAAAAAAATAATAATACATTCTGAAATAATAAAAAAAAAATAATACACATTCTGAAATAATAAAAGAATAATACATTCTGGAAATAATAAAAAATAATAATACATTCTGAAATAATAAAAAAAATAATACACATTCTGAAATAATAAAAAAATAATACATTCTGGAAATAATAAAAAAAAATAATACATTCTGAAATAATAAAAAATACACATTTACAATGATATAATATAAACGTATCAATACTACACAATGTATTTGATTATAAATTCATCAATACTAAGTTAAGGACATGTTTAACAATTAATAGTGACCCCATGGGCTTGTCATATACAAAATTATATGCAAAATTTACTACTTATCTTGACAATTTGTACAATTTATAACTAAGTTGTATTGTAGTCTTAGCGTCAAAATATTATTGAATACAGTATTATTGTAGGGAGGGGAGGTGCCATAAAAATTATGATTGAAAATTGGATCACAAACAATGAAAGTTTGAGAAGCACTGGTATAATGTTCATTAAAATAATTTTGGATAATTAAAAATAGACTTAGATGTCTAATTTATCTTACTCTTTTTCTTGATAAGAAGTTTTCTGCCCATTTAACCAGTCTTTTCAGTTAACCTAAGTAATCACTTAACATTCTTATAACTATCTTTAAAATAGTTACAACTCTCATAATTCAAATTAAGTCTTTTTGAAAAATGTTTTATAGGATAATCATTGTAAATGGTCTAAACTAGGACACAACTTAACAAGCATATTTTAAAAAAAATAATTATCTAATATCTTAATTTGTGTTCGAAATAGCGAATGTCATAAGAAATATCAGTATTTTAAACACTTAAAAATTTAAAGACAAAGGTGAGCTCGCAAAAAGTATAGATCAGACATAACTTTATCACAGTGTTTTTCTCCCTTCCTTTTTCTTCTATTAGTAAACAATGTTGTGATGAGGAAAAGTTTCTACCACATTTTTGTTGACCCAGTTTCGTAAAGTTCTTAGTGGAGTTGCGATCGAGTTCCATGTTTTTCTTCCCTGAAATGAGTTATGGCCTAGGGCAATGAATTCCGAGAGGTAGCCCGAGCAAAAAAAGATGACTTCATGAAGAATCGGTCTTTCCGTTGAGTGTTGATGACTTCAGGACAATTCATACGACCTTCTGCTTTCAATTTCACATCGTAATGTTTACTAAACAAATATATGGTGGGACTTAACCCTTTTAAGGCACGGGAAAATATTTTCAAAGCTGTCAGGCTGCTTTTATTGGCACGTTTTATCCAATGAAATAATGTCCTTTCTATATATGATAAACAAGCAACAATATTTTTAATAGTAACTGGCTAAGATAAATCACTTTTGGGTCTAAAAATGTTTAAGATTATTGAAGAAGTATTTTTTTACATTGCAAATTACGTTTATTTCTTATATCATGATGCATTGGCAAAAAAGTATATTTAAAAAGATTATAAAAATAACTTAAAGAAGCAATTTTTATTGAATTTAAACAATATCTTGAAAATGCTCTATTAAATATATATAAATATGTATGAATTTCAAAATATTTCTTAAATTACCATATTACGGTGGATGGCTATATATAAAAAAACAAAATATTACTAATTGGACCACAAGCGATGCGGAAAAGTTATTTTATTTGGAGATTCAGATAAAACTAATGTATATATATAAATAATTTATAATTTTGTATTTTCACAGAAGTGTTATTTAAAAAAAAATTGAAAAACATTAATTTTAGTTTAAATGAAGTTTAGATTCAATTTTTTTCCACATAAATAACAAAATATCATGATCACTGCGGATTGAGTACATAATAATGGGTAGTCAAGTGTATATTCCAACATTTCATGACCCTTCTCTCTCTCATTGCACCGCTGAATCAGCCTGAAACATACTGTTATCCGACTTTAGCTTTACTGCGCAGCGTAAATTTGACAATTTTTATTTTATTATTATTTTTTTTAAATTTAATGCTTAAAAAGCTGTTAAGTATACTTGCTGTTTTTATTATACGTGTTTATTATATCCCCCATCATAGCAATAAACATTAAAAAGCATAAAATGTCTTTATCACTTTAACAAAAATTGCTTTGTTTCTATGCCATATATATAAAAAAAAAAACAAAAAAAAAACGTTTAAATACCAGAGGCCCGTTTCTCTTGTGGTATTACTTAATATAAAAATTCATTTATTTATTTTTTATTGTTTCCTTTATCTCTTTAACATAGAACATCTTTTCTACATATGTTAATTTAGAAATTTTGTGTAAAAAAAAATCACCTTTTTATGTATATTATTACCAGTTGTATATATTTTGTTGAGAATTACAGCATTTTATTGCTGACAGATACTTGTATCAAGGGCAGAGAGAGATTTTTTATAAGTTGCTACTTACAAACATGCATATTTTAAATACTTTGTTCAAGTAACAGTTAAAATTATTTTTAAAGGAATTGAAATTATTAATTTCCAGGGTGAGACCACTAATTTACATATAGGGTAAATTTGATTCTTTATTAAATGTTTCATTTAGCTTAACGAGTTGCCAATGCAAAAAAAAAATAATAATAATAATCTATATATTAAAAATATTTTCGGTGAAATCACTGTCAGAGAGATGAGGAAAATCTTAATAGTTTGAAATATATACACTCCTGGCCACCGTAAATGCAACACCAAGAAAGACTAGAGATAGCAAAACAAAATTTATTTTGTAGATAACATGCTGACCAAGTATCAAATGATTAAATTTATAGACTTATGTGAAGTGTGGTTTCTTCCAGAATCAGTAGCCAGAGTAGCCACCATTGTTGGAGACCACCGCTTCCACACGCCTCGGTATTGATTCAAAGAGACTTTGGATGTGTTCTAGGGGTACAGCAGACCAAGTGGCTTCCAAACGTTACAAAAGTTGATAGAGTGCGGCAGCTGGGGGAGTAATCTGGGTCAATCTTTGAGCAACTATGGACCACATGTTTTCTATCGACAAAAGCTCCAGAGAGCGAGACGGCGAGAGTAGAAAATCAGTCTGGTGATTGACGAAGAACCTTTGGACAATGCGGGCCACGTGTGGTCGCTCATTATCCTGTTGAAATATCGCTGTGCTGTGACCTAGCCCTGAAGGTAAGGAAGGACAACTGGCTCCAACACCTCGGAGATGTAGCACTGGCTGTTTAAAGTGCCAGCAATGCGTACTAGACGAGTGCAAGAGTGAATCCAATACCACCCCATACCATAATACCTGGTGCAGGACCAGTGTGGTTGTGCATAACGCATCTATTCAGCATCCTCTCTCTACGGTGTCTCCAGAATCGAATCCGATCATCGTGAAGTTACTGACAGATGCATGACTCGTCAGTAAAGACAACTTCATTACATTCTGCCACCCACATCCTTATTTCATAGCACCATTGGCGGCGGAGACATCTGTGGTTCTGCGTCCACTGTAGACCAAGCAATGGATGGTATGCGGACAGACCACTCTGCTGCAAACGGCGTCGTATGGTACGCAGACACTGAATGATGCGTTACAGACTCAATGTGCTGTGCTATGGTTCGTGATGTGACTGAACGATCCGTCACTGCCATGCGCATGATTTGCCTGTCCTCACGTGAAGTGGTGCACTGAGGTGGATGTGATCGACCACGTAGGTCCATCATACCCTTCTGCATCCAATGGTCACATATCCGCACTACAGTTGTTTGGTTTCGTTCAACACGACTACCGATTTTCCTGAAAGATAATCCACAATTTAGGTAGGCCACTATCCTTCTTCTGTCGAATTCGGATATTTGATCAAAAGCTGATCACTGTTTTTTACGAGACATAACTGATCAGTTTTTAAAAAAACCACCAGAAATACACAATTGCCGAACTTGAAATTGTCGAAATCTCCAAGCCTTAAATAGCGCTTTGAGGTGGCGCCACAGGCACGCGTGATGTGTGTCTGGGCTGAAATTCTAATCATTTGCATATCTCCCCTCCGCTAATGCATTTTGTAAATTTCATGTTATTTGCATGCTTCCTTCAGTGTGTTGCATTTATGGTGGCCAGCAGTGTATTTTTACTAAAATACTAACTTTATTAAGCCTACTGGTGATTCAAATTGCTAAAATGAGTAAAAAGTAAGATTTTTGACAGATTTAAAAAATGAATGCATAAATTATGTGCATGAGGGTGTGATCCTTATGAATATTTATAGGTAGCACTTTAACTAAGAACATTGAACATAAAAAATTAATTGCATTTGGTTCCATGATTAAAAATAATATTGGTATTGAACTTACAAGAAGCATCTTATTAATTTTCCGATCTGCTCTCAAGAAATAAAGTAATAAAACATTCTATTAAATCGAGGAGTCCTGAAAATTCCTTATTATCGGCTAACTTATTTAAGGCACTTTTGAAAGTTTTCTGAAACAAAACTGAAGAGACAAACATAAAGTGAAAATATCAAACGTTGTCCCGAAAACATTGATCCGTGATAAAAATATTTCAAAACTAAATAATATTTGCATTTGTATTTATTTTATTTAATTTTGATTCTGATACAGATATTTTTGTAGTTTGAGGACATTTTGAAAGGAAAAAAGTCTGTTTAATATTGCATGTGTAAGGCAGTTGAAATAAAAAAAAAAATGGATAATTGTTTTATGAGTTATGTTTTCAAAAAAAAAAAATATTTCTTGCGTAACCTTTATAAAGGAGTTATAAAATTAAACAAATAAGGGGTTCTTACAGAAATTTAAAAACTAATTACATGAATTTCATAAAGTTAGCCATTAGTTAAGGAAAAATGTCAGCTCTTCTAATTATAAATAATTGGCATATACTTAAATTTTTTCCCATATTTCTATGATTTAAGACACACGTTAAATACATACTGAAGTTAAAAAGACTTTAAAAATAAATACTGGGTATAAAACTATTTAAAAACGTATAATCTCCATAATTAACTTTATCTGTATTACAGTTTCGTAATTATTGATGTCACTTCTTATGATATTTAAAGAAATGGATGCTTTTATTTTACTCAAATGATTTCATTTAAACATACGATATATTCTGCATTAAACAAAAATTAGCCACTTCTGTTTATTTATTTCTTATATCTGCTTTCAATTCATTACATAAAGTTATTCAATTCATCATAGATAATTAAAAAATACTCTTCTCTGTTTCTCAAATAATTGTTACTTAAATTAATTACAAAGATAATATATTTATAAAGATATAACTACTAATATCCTGATCGCAAAGTCATATGCATCTATCAACATTACTTCTCAAAAGTTACTGCACTATCCAATAAGTTAAACTATGAGTATAATTACTCTGAGTCAAATGAAATCAATTGGAACTACGTTTCAAATAGACTAAATTTATTAAATGAAACTTAAGTTAAAAGTAAATAATTTGATGGAAATGGGAAAACAAATTATGCAGTAAAATTACCAATTATATTATAATTATCTCCGTGAGTAAGTAATTGCTTGGTTAAGAGAACTGCTAAAAATATCAATTTTAATTCTCACTGATTTTAGATGCATAATATTAGAAACAAACGATATTAATCTTACATAATTTTATTATTAATTTTCAAAAGAGGAACTCCTCTTAGAGAACAAACATGTTTTTCTTTTAACACCAATCTTCTACTAGTGAACTATAATTTATAATATTGTTTCTTTACAAGTTTTGATAGCAATAAAGCAAAAAAAAAGAAATGAACCAGAAACATAGTGAATATGGAAACAAGGAACCAGAAACATAGTTAATCTTAAGATGAACCTTTGTTGATATATTTCTATATTTATTCCTTCTTTTGCTTCTTTTCCAATCATAAGTTATATCTAAATTAATATATGCTTCATTTATTGTAATAATAACGCTCATTCAACATCAGTATTTAAACAACAATCTGAATTGTCTATCTAATTTGATTGTATAAGTGTAAATTTGGAAGGAAATGGGCACAGAACTTTTATTTATTAAATGCAATGCAGAAATTTGTATATGTTTAACATAAACATGGTTTACAACAAAGAATTTTTGTCAAAAAATACATTCTATGAAAAGAAGACAGTTTAATGAGTGTTCACTGGTAATTGCGAATATACTGGTGACATCTACTTTCCATGCTTCCAATTAAATTGTCTGATACTAAAATGGGAATCGAATACCAGTCATAATGTAACTTTTTGTAAAGCTTTGAATAACAACCTGGAGGAGGATTTAAAGCATAAACAGGTTTATTTAGCTAGTCCGAAATGGACTCTGGCTAGTTGTTGGACTCTGATCTGGATGTAGAGTTTATAATTCCATACTCCAAACCAAGATTCTCAAGAATGTCCCGAACAGATACACGGCGAGGTCACACATTATCACATCTATAAGTATGAATTCATTAACAACAACAGCAATATTTAGAAGGATAGCTATAGCAAAAACATCATCATGAAATCTCTTACCTGTAGTTCTATTACGAAAAATGTATGGTGGTCACTGTTATCATCGAGAGATATCCCAGTTCAAGTTACGATTCCACGAGCTCTCAAACTGCACATTTAAACATTTTTGTACTCTTGGCGTCTGGCGCGTTGTTCCCTTCTAATCAACAGACGGTACGTCTTACCTTTAATGGGAACCTGGACTCAACTGTGAAGAATACAGAAGCAAACTGCTTTCTGGTACAGAAAACGCGTCCCCTTACCCAATTTATTAAGTCACATTCCTGTCTAGGATTCAGAGGTACACGCGTAACTGGTCATTCTGCATAAAGACATACATTGTGAAGGATTATCTCACCGTAATGGCGTTATTCTCGTTTTGAGTATTAAAGTTATACTCGTATTAAAGTTACTTACTAAGAGGGATGGTACAGTATTAAATTTCTCTGTGTTTCTCTCTCCCGAAAAAGCAGGAAAACTAACTGTTGTAGATATAAGTCGAGGTAGACTTATATATACAACACGAATAATAATAAGTGGAATAAGTCTTGTAGACATGGAATCATATTTAAAATGATTCCACGATATTTTAACCATACATTGAAACGTCATTATCAGTTTGTAACAACACGGTTCTATTAATCCTATTGACCGACTAAAAAAAAAAGGGTATTTGCTTTTAGTCCCTACTAGACTATCAAAAATTTTGTCATTGAAATTATCATTAACAATTTAAAATTAACATCAATGCGCAACACGTATACACGTTTTTCCAAAATTAGAAGAATTTTTGTACATTTTCCCTCAGTAATTTATAATTGTTAATTTTTAATATTAAGAAAAAATGGTTTGGTATCTTCTACTGCATGATTGTTTTTACATTTTGTTGCTGTCATGTAAGCTGAGTTTTTTTTTTTTTTTTTGCAATTGAAATTGTTTAATGTTTGAATCAATTATGTATGACTTCAATTCATGTAATATTAATATTTTGTTAAATGTGTATGTATAGTTTAAGAAGTAGAGGACAAGAAAGAAAGAAAAATAAATATATCACATTTTTTCATTAAACTTGTTTTTGCTTGTTTAAAAATTATAGTAAAAATATCCCTATCTCTCTAAATATGAATACATTTTTGCATACATTGTGCA
Source organism: Trichonephila inaurata madagascariensis (assembly GCA_019973955.1). Taxonomy (NCBI): domain Eukaryota; kingdom Metazoa; phylum Arthropoda; class Arachnida; order Araneae; family Nephilidae; genus Trichonephila; species Trichonephila inaurata. The sequence goes on along the minus strand of BMAV01022251.1, from coordinate 21,580 downwards.
TTTGTGCTTTCTCATTTTATGCCATTGAACTTCTCTTTCCCATTTCATTTCAAATGAAATAAAATATAAACGAAAATGCATGCTGTAAAATAAAATTTATTTATTTGTATGTCTTTCTAAAAATACTCTTTAATGTTGGTTTCTTCATTTATATTAATTTGGTCTTGTTCCATATTTATAAAATGTGTATTCTTGTAGAAGCATATATCATTTTGTGCAAATAAGAATGCAAATTTAAACCAAGAATGATACATATAATTTTTTATCGACTTAACATTAAATGAAGTATTCTGCAAGTTAATAAATATTTAATGATTTCTTATTCTGTGACTCAGTTATGTTGCATTTACAATATTTGTATTTATTTCGGTGTAAGATTAAAAAAAAAAATGCACGTTTTAAAAAATAAATACAATTAAATGATAATTCATTTCTTAAGAGAAACATGTTTCTTAACATTTTTCATCTTAGTTTCAAATACATGTCATGATTTAAAGATATCAATATTTTCCTTTTTAATGCTTGATAGCCAAAAATAAATTAAATATTAATAATTACGCTAGATAAAAAAAAAAGGGTTTTAACCATTTTTATGTTTAGTGAACCTTCCCCTTTACTGTTTTGGACAGAAACTCTTCTAATATTATTTATAAAAAATATTACACCCCTAAAGAAGTATTTGAAGATTCATTGATCATGCTAGAATCAAAGAACATTAAAACAATTTTTGATGGATTAAGTGACATAAATATAAATGTAAAGTGAGAAAATAAGTGCTGTTCACAAGCATTATCAATAAGTATAAAGATAATTTTTTCTAAGTATTTCAAAAATAAAAATATGAAGTAAAAATTTCAATCATAATAATAATATTAAGGCAAGTATGTATTTTTTAACTTTTTTTTATATTTAAGAACAATCTGGAAGAATAAAGTTATTTTGGCATCCGCTATATATTCTTAGAAATATTGAACCACCTCCAAGAATTTCTAAAAGAAGGCGCGCGTTTCAAGGTATGGAAAATTCATGAAACACATTCATGGAGGGTATACTTATAGTTTTTACTAACAAAGCACTAAACTAAAAAAAATGAAAATTTAATATATATATATATATTTATATAAAAGATTTGTATTTATATAGATAACTACAAATAAAATAGATTGCGTATGTTTTTATAGACTGTGTCTATATATAAAAGTATAATTTTTTTTAATACGTTATTCTGAATTATTGACATTTAGAAATTTGTTTCATTATGTGTAATACGTAACAAGAGTTCGAAAAACTGATAAATAAATTTTTCTTTAATGGTGAAGTTCCATGATACTATTAAAATTGCCTCTGTTGTAAAAAAAATTCAGTACACGTTTTAAATGTTTTTAATGCCCAGGCTTGGAGCGTCATAAATAATATTGTTTTTCTAAAACAAATTAAGACAGTGTGGTTAAAAGTTATATAAATTATTTAAAACTATTCAAAAAAATATGTAATATATATATTTAAAAAAGGTGAAATAAAATTGCCTATATATATAGTTTAGCAAAATGACTACATATTGATCATCTGGGTAATTACTAGCTCATCTAAACTATAGGAAATCTTTAATCATTTGATATAGAAAATACCACTATTAAAGAAATTTCTTAGTACTGTCCTAATTGGAGAATTAAAAGTATCATAATTAAAACAAATTTAATAATATAATGAATTACTA
>BMAV01022251.1:5672-19763 GCA_019973955.1 Trichonephila inaurata madagascariensis | reverse complement strand
ATATATATATATATATATATATATATATATATATATACATATAACATCGTGTATATACTTCCAAGACAGAACAAGCTGTTACAACAAATTATAGTTTTAGAACCAAAAGTTTTTGAGAATGCATTAACACATAGCAAGTTACAAAGATAGCTTAAATCATCTTTAGCATTAATACATGCTCTATTCATCTTCATCAAGTCTTAAAATATGACAAAAAATAAATACCCTTATCAGTTTTCTCGCATAAAGTATCTCTTTTCATATACTTGCTTCAGTGAAAACTTAAGAAAGATTACTTTCTATATGCTATCTCACTTCTATATCATATTCTCCACTTCTTTTTAAAGTTTCTTAGTTGGCCTAAGGTAATTTTAGGTGTCCCAATCGATTTCTCTACTCCCGCTGATTAACTTCCCAAACTTTTATCATTTGTTCTCGAGAATTTTTATTATTTTATTTCTCGGTAAAAAACTTATTTTTCGAACGTTTACTTAAGAAATACGAGAATTTTTGTACGTTAGTCGAATGATACGATCTGCTGTTTTAGTCTCTTTAACTTTTCTTTGAAAAATAACTGGATTTTTTTTTCTTATTTCCATGATTTTTTTTTCCAGTCAAAGCAATTCAGAAATAATTCTATATACTTTTATTTTTGTGATTCATTGGCTTTATTTTTTCCATCTCTTTGTACATAATTTATTTTATGGTCATGAATTGATAAGCATCTTAAATGTCTAAAAAATATCTTCATATTTACAGAAATATTTTAATAATAATAAAAAAAAAAGTGACTACTTCTTCATCTTCTTATAAAAAATTAAAGCTATTGATGCGACATCGAATCATAGGAACTGAAATTATATTAAGAAAATTATATTACTGAATTTAACAACGCTATGTATATAAATATATATATATATATATAAACATTGCTTTAAGATCTTCGTTAGTGCTTATTCCGATCAGTTCCTCTTGTAATACAGCATTTTTTGTTTCAGTCTGACCATATAAGTGCATTGCCAACTGTGGTATTACTATAGTCAAAGCATTCTCAGACCCAGTTTTGAAATCTGAATAAAAGGCATATAAGAGATAAACGTAAGTTGAGAAACGTCATTTTCTTGGCAGATTGTTTGAGGTCAATTGAGAAACGGGGATATTCGCGACGTCCACAATATCAACTCCTTTAGCTTGAGGTATCCGACTACGTTCGGAACCATGATTTTAAAAAAAGCACATAAATGGATGATTTTCATGATATTTAGTGTCACTCAGATTAGATTACATGCATAAAATTGTTTAAATACATTTTGACAAAAAGAAATTATTTGAGTACAATATTTCGGCAGAAAATTAACTTAGAATAAGCTTTTTTTCAAAATGTTCTCCTTTTGTGAAAATTCCTTCTATTATAATAATATTTTGCCTGTATATAGCTTAGACCTCTCTACAGAAGCTCAACTAGAATTTTTGAAAAATTCACATTATTATCAGAGTTACCACCAATTAAAATAATTATTGACGTTTTTTTCTTAAAATTGCTCCACTCTGTTGTCGTAAAATTTGGATAAATCCACTTCTAAGTTATATATTTCAAAATTTCTAGTTGAGCCTCTGTAGAGGTGTCTGAGCTATATACAGGCAAAATATTATAATAGAAGCATTTTTCAGAAAATGAGAGCATTTTGAAAAAAGGTTATCCTAAGTTAATTTTTTGCCAAATTATTGTATTTAAATAATTTTTTTTGTCAAAATGTCCTTAAAACAATTTTATACATGTATTCTAATCTAAGTGACACTAAATATCGTGAAAATTATCCATTCATGCGCTTTTGCAAAATCACGGTTTCGAACGTTGCGGGATACCTTAATTCTTTCAAAAAAATGCTGAAATTATTGTCCTTTTTTTAACCCGCGATCACTCACGCGGGGTGTTCGGTACACCCCAGGAACAAGAAAGGCCTCCGAATATTCCAAAAAGAAGACTGGCCAAGTCCTCACCAATATCGTCGATAGAATCGATTTGACGTCATTTAACTACTTCCAAATATTATCTGGTATCAAGGGAGACAGCCATCGATTGGCCGACGAAGGTAAAATGAGCCGATCACGATTAAGAAGACTAATAAGTGATACATCACAGTCAATATCGATTGTATTTTTTTTCTGATCTCTGGTAAGCTGGAGGCGTGTGGTCTTCAGCTATTAATTCTGATTCAGTCACAATTTTGATGACCAACACTTCGGAGTGGAGACGGCCAGGAACCTGGTCACATCCAGTATTTGTTGTTGAGAGGCATACGGAGATTACACAAGGTGTTACATCTTGAGCAGCGATTTTTTGGGAGATTCGATTATCTCTAATCGTTCTTCAAAGCACTTTGACAATACGCAGTTGCGTGGACAGAATTTGGCATTAGCTGTACTGTCTATACTAACATGTAACCCTGATGCTATGAAGTAGTCCATTTATCGTCATGGTAACGCTCGTCCACATACTTCGAGCCTCTCTCAGCAAAGCCTTCAAGGATATGACGTACTTCCATTGTCTGCTAGGTCAACTAATCTCTCTCCAATTAAATGTCTTTGAAATACTTGAAAGGCAACTGCGACCGTTCTAGAATGCTTTTGAATTAACTGCCCAGTTGCAAAGATTAGGGCATGATCTTCCGCAGGAGGTCATAAGTGACATTATTGATTTCAATCGGCTAATACGAGAAGTGGATTTACTACGTATTCATTTGTAATTTTTTTTATGTTATCTTTCTAATAAAGCGACCTGTTCTGAATTTGAAAATTTGTTCGTATCTCTTCATGCACTGCATACATGTAAATTTTCAAGATAGAAGCTTGTTTCCTTCTGGATACATATATTCTTTTGAAAAAGTGTCTTATAAATATGGACATACTGTAAATCCACCAAAACAAAGAAGTGGTGAAAATGTTTTTGGTTTCCTATAAATCCCACCCAAAATATAAGAAGTTGTGCAAAAAGTCTATTGAACAAGATTGAAAAATATTATGTTTTTCAGACTTGTAAATGTTTTAGGACCGTGAAATAAGGTTATGCTTGCTTTTCAGGATCCTGACTTTTCCTTACAGCAGAAAATGTTGACATACTAGTGTAATAAGAGGTATAAGAAAAACTTGTATTGAAAAATGGAGTTAAGCCCAGTAATAACACGTGAATCAATTAGTACTACTTCAAACAGATAAACTAATATGAAAGACTATAAAAAATTGTTCGACGTTACAAATTAAAACAAAAACGTTAAACATAAAGATCATAATTTACCAAAATTCGTTTTCTTCTTTTATTTAGTTATAAAAAATGCGTGTTAGCTTCATAAAGACAAACCTACCTTATGGAGCAGCTATCTGTTATGTATGACTATATAACTCTAAATTTTACTATGACGCCATCTATATGTATATATTGTAATGGATAGTAAATAACACTATTGTAACTATAATGGATAACTAATGAGAAACTGACGGGAATTTCAATAAACTAATTGTTTCTATGTTTGTAAATATATTTGAATATAGAACGCAATTGGAAAATAACATTGTAGAATATGCTTATAAAATTTTTAAAATTATAATAGTTTTCTGATTTATCTGAAACTAGATAATTATTAATGTGCAGATAACTAAGGACTATATTTCCAAAAATAGAAGTATGTAAATTGCTAGTAAAGTAAGGTACTTTATTGATGTTAAAATTAAATGCTTAACATATAAATTAGTTTTTTAAAATTTTATTAATGCTATAATTATTATCTGTGTATAAATGTAGACCTAAATTTTGCTTTATTTAAATCAGAGTTAATTCTATTTAATTTCTGATACTAAGAGTAAACTTAAAGTTAGGAATATGATCCAAATTATAAAATCATCTATCTAAAAATGGGATTTGATTTATTGTCCATGTTTTTAAATTTGATAGTACTGAAGATAGCTATTAACTAGACTATTACTAGCAGACACACCTTGAGAGTGAAATAATGTGTATTAATTTTACGTCTAAAAGATTCAAAGCTAATTTTATATAGAATGCAGAGATATGGTAATTTCTTTATTTATATATTTATTTATTTTGTTATAAATATATTTTATAAATGAAGTTTTGTTTTGAAAGTGACAATTAAGGATATTATAATTGTAATTTTTCGATAATAGCAAAATTTCTAGGTACATTATCTACATAAAAAATACAAAGTCATTTTGTAGATCATACATTTGTTGTTTGATATCTTTGAAAGTAAAATTAGTCTCGATTTTATAGTTATGTTTCAATAAATTTTAGATCACATTAGCGAAAGGATTAAGTTGAAAGAGTTGATATTAACCTTTGAAGTTATTATTCCGACTTGTTCAACACAATTTTGGTGACAGAGGGAGTAAATTGTTTTAGTAGGGAAAATGAAAGTATGTCTGACTTTCGAGCAGTGAAAAACTTTTTTTCAAGGGTGTTGGAAGTTCGATAATTCCATTGAAGTGCATCGACATTGGAGGCAACCATATAGAAAGAAACCGCCAATACGCTTAAGCATTGCTCACCTTAGTGATGAGTTTGAAATTGAGGAAACAACAAAGGATATGCATAACGTAAGATCAGGTTGGGCACGCACATCGATAAGAAACACGTCTTTTGTTAGAGTGATTGTTTCCTTCACACTATCACCACAAAATCCACATCACAATATGCATGTGAAACAGCCTTGAATAGGGCTAGCGTACGTCGTATTTTGTAAAAAGGTAAAATGAAAAGTATACATACCACATTTATAACACCTACTGAACGAAGATGGCCTACAGTTAATAACTATCGAATGTTACCTCGCGCAGGTTGAAAATAATGCAGATTTAGTTTCTCAAATCTCTTTTACTTATGAAGTAACCTGAAGCATGTAGTGTACATCAAGAAACCGTACACATTAAAAAAAAAACTACGCTATGAAATTGAAATGGCTAATTGTAGAATTCCTGTAGCTATTCTGAAACATGTCACCAACAATGTACGTCATCGTGCTCAAAAATTTTTGGATTACAGTGGATTACAGTTTGAACACTTATTGTAATTTTGTCATTTCTTAGGACTTTCTTCATCATAGTGAGTTTACATTTTTTGATCCACCTCTGTATGTAAGATATTCAACACACAATAATGCTTCAAAAGAAATGATACAAAAAATGTAATAAAATCAAACTGGTAATTATCCTGTGTTTTATTTTTGGAAAATTAATTTCATACTTAAATTTTCACAAGTTTTTGTGAAAGTATTTAGGTTTATGTGGTATTCAATATTTTTAAATTTTTAAAGGCTCTAATCGAAGTAATTTTGATTTTTAAAGGTTAAAAGATGAAATAAATGAATTTTTCCCCAAAAACTCCACTTATAATATGTATATCCTAAGAAAATAAATATTTAATTCTTAACCTATAATGATTCAGATATATTAAGAAATCATTTCAGATTTAATTTATGCATGACGAGGCGTATTTATAAAGTATTATTTCTTACTTTATTCAAACGTATATAATAAATTCATATCTCCAAATCGATTCCCTCTAAACCGTACGTTTATGCAAAAGGTAAGATAATTCAAAGTAATGAATTAACACAAATTTATATCGGTGAAATTGTCCTGAATATCATGAATTCCATAACAACTTCAAATGAAATACTTTCATTTACAGAACGAGAATTATTAGATTGATTAAATATATATATTTTTTGCACATCAGTCATTGCTTTTTTTTTATCTTTCTTCGAGAATACTTGTCTTTTTTATACTAATTGTTTAAAAACCCGATGTTAGGTTTTATATACTACTGATAGTGCATTAATTTATAAATGAGTTTTTATGAATTTGTGCGTTATTTTTCATTATGATATACTGAAACGCAATAAAGCTGACGAAAAAATATGAATACATGTATTACATAAAGTGTTGGAAAAATCACATTTCCATTCAAAATCATATCATTGTTATGAAATTTCTGCTGAAATATGAAATGCTATGAAACACTTGCATTGAAATTGTTAAATGTCATATTATAAGGTGAATACAAGGCAGTGTTTCTCAAACTTTCAATATTGGTGACCCAATATTCAATCATAATTTTCATCACCCCCCCCCATGTAATAACAATGTTTTGAATTCAATAATACTTTGAGCCAAAGTAGCTACAATACGAATTTCACTTCTTAAGTGCCACCGGCGTGTATAAACGTCTTGAGTACTCAAATTTCAATTGCCCCGGATATATGTAAACGTCTTCCGAAGTACGACCTTTTCTGTGTACTGCTTTGCATAAAATAATTCCGAAAATTTTGGATTGCAATAAAAGGATCTTAACAATGTTTACGAAGAATTTACTTATTTCAAAAGATATGCTTATTTGAATTCCTTTTCTCACTTCCCCCTCCCAATACATTGCATACTCGTGTCTACGTGGAAAACATTAGCGTTCGGGAGTGAATCGCGTAACCTTATATCAGCAGTTAAGGGATTAATTATAAACAATACACATTATCAAGATAAGTGTTAATTTTTGTAAATAGTTATATATGTGAATAGACAATGGGGTCACTGGTAATTATTAAATTTGTTCTTATGGTACTGTTGAATTAATCATGAAATATATTGTGCAGTACTGGTACATTTATAAGTTTATATCAGTGTAAATGTGTGTTTTATTTTTTGTTATGACAGAATATATTTTGTTTGTTTACTTTCAGTAAATGTATAATATTTTAAAATAATCTTTTATTTACGATTTTTCAATATGTTTGTGCATCCGTTTGTAGAGTAATCACGTCCCTTTATGGGAGCTTGCCCCACAAATTGTGAAACGCTGATATAAGGGCTTTACGCTTTTTTTTCAAAAAAATATTACAATACTGTTAATTAAGAAGTATAATAGAAACATTTTTCTTTTGAAACTTACACGTAGTTGATTTAGCACGCATTTTTGATTGAGAGAATAAGGTTGAACTTAGTATTAATCGTAATGCTTGAATTATTTTTCTGAATGTTTATTTCAGCAATTAATGTTGTAATGAAGCAGTTTTCGTCCCGTTAAATCTTGTTCTTATTTCGAAACACCGTGTAAATTAATCAGACAATCAATTTCCATGGTGAAGCGATTTTTAGCGAACAATTTTGTAAATAGTCAAACAAATTGTATAGAGCAACTTCAAACAATTTAAAATATAAATTAATTTCTGTTGAAATACTTAACCCAAAATTACTTTCTGGGTATTTAATAAAATTACAACTATTGTACCGAATAACAATTAATTATTAACATATAACAGTACTACATTGTTTTCTGTATGAAAACGAAAACACAATTCATAGTTATGAAGAAAGTGTTTAGCCGTATTTGTAAGATATTAGAGGAATTAATTATCTAGAAAATGATTTACAAAATGTTTTTGCTTCATTTAATGATTTCTTTATGAACTAAATTAAAATTAAATATACTTTTCGATGATAATATTAAAAGAAAACTGCTTAAAATATTACTGTAATTTTTTTTTTCTTTATTTAAATTTATAGAATACATGTAAAAAGAATAATATATCACTCTCACAGAAATATTTGAAAGTTAGCTAGAAAAAAAAATAACTTTTATTTTAATAAAATATCCGCTATATTACCAAAGAAATAATTAATCTACTTCACTAGAACATATTAAACTATATAGAAACTTTCAGAGGTGGTGTCAACTTAAGTGGAATAGAAACAGACGTGGAAACAAGATAGTGAATGTAACAAATCTAATTCTTCTTGCAAGATATCTAACAAAAAGGGAAAATCCCTGATCTAACGAAGCGAAGTATTTCTTTTGTTACCATTATTCTGCAGAGTGACCACATACTATCGTTACTGTTGAGAGTAAGTACAATAAAAAGAGATAGGATCTATTCTTTCTTTCCTTGAAATGCTTGGTGATTCGAGTTAGATAATGTCATCATTCGTAGAAGTGGAAAACGAATTGTTACTTTCCTAAGAATACTTGTGACGTGAAATGAGGATGATGTTGTTCTAAGAATGAATTAGAGTTCGCGTTCTACTAAAATGTTACTTTGTTATACCAAAGTATGACAGCTGAAAGTATATTTCTAATTTAATAGAACTGAATGAACTAAAACAGAGGCGGAAAAAAATCCAAATAAATAAAGCAACCATTTCCATTCAGTAATAATTACTTACACGTGAAACCCGTATAATATGTCTATGCTTCTGTTAAAATAAATTTCACTATTGTTCCTTTAAATTATGTTTCTTTTTTTTAACAATAATTATACGCTTTCGGAAAATTTAAAATGTTGACGATTTACTACTGCAACGCTATGTACAGAACAATAATGAAAAATTCAAGAGAAATATATCGAAAAAATTATTCTTTTTCACTGATCAAACTTTAGATGAAGTAGTCTATCCATCGTTTTAAAGAATTATTTTATTTAAAATGATTTAAAAATACGTTTGCAAGGAATTTATTTGAGATTTGAAATATTAACTTTTCTAGATTTTAATTTTCAGTTGCTTTTGTGAAATTACTATTATTAAATTTGTCAAAGCAGTATTTATGCATCTTCTTTTTTTATATTAATAAACGGCTAATTTTGAGTTGCTTCTTCCAAAAAAGAAAGAAAAATGCGTAGTAATTTTGTTGTATGGAAATAAATTCTGTCTAGGCATTCCTGAATGCGTACCCATTTATTTACTTTTATAATTAAATTTCTTATATTCATAGTACATTTCAATTACAATTCTTAGAAGTTTAATAAAATACAATATTTTTTTTTCTATCAAAAAGCTGATGTCAATTGACAGAAACACTATTTGATGTCAGGCTTTTTCTTATTTCTGAAATAGATGTAAAGTCCTTATTTCGAGAATATTCTTTCAGGTATTTGATATTAGTTATAGATATTAATTCAAGTAGCATATTATTTATGACGGAAAAATACAGTTACACAAATGTTGCTTAAAATTATTTCCATGAATAAAAATATATATTTGACAAATATTGTAATAGTTTATAAATTCTAATATCTGGAATATATTATACAATAATTTTACTTTGTATTATTTTATTTCCTATAATTTGTCATTTAACATTGGATTTATAAGTTTTAGTTTATAATTTGACAATCTTCACAAAGCAAGTTCAAAACAAAATTTCTTATATACGTTTACATTGTCTTCTTGGTTACAACGAAAATATTGCAATCAAGGAAAAAAATTGTTAATATTTATTTGAAAATACTCCGAAATACTTATTTAAATTTTCATGAAAATAAAAAAAATGTAAATTTGTAAAGTAATTTGTACTTTTCTATTTCTTCAAAAGATTGAAAGGATGGTTAAGTTTCTCTTTTACCTTTTTTCTTACAATTTCTTACTCAAAAATACATATATAAAAAGAAAAAAAAAACTTAAGAGGATGAAACAAAACCTTAATAGATTTATTTTTAATGTTCCTACACAATTTTAAAATTTTCAAGATTTTACATTTTACAAAGATTTGTTTGTTACATTATAATAATTATTTCTAAAGATACAGGATATGAGAAAAATATTTTCAAACAGCAATAATTCCCAATAAAATGTTACGCATATTTTAAATAATAATTGAATACCCTAATCATAATTAAAAAGAACATTTCTAAGAATCCCAATTGTTGTTAAATAAACCAAACTTTACCAAAACTTTATTAAATTAATTTGTAAAAAAAAAAATTCTTAACAATGAAAAACATAAAAAAAATCAAAAGTTAGAAAAAATAATTTTGTATTTAAGAAAAATTTAATCTAATGCTTGGTGGTCTGCAATGTTTTAATACTGCATTCGCTTTAATGTGCAATACATACGAGAAAAATATTGGCCATCGACAGTGTAACATGAAAATTTGTATAACTAAACTAGATTAAAATTTCAAAGTTAACATTTGATCTTATCATACTCTCGAAAACTTTAACCTTTTAACTGCCATGCACAAGATAATCACTGGCACGGCACTGGTGGTCTAAAATGTCACACCCGAGTATCACTCGGTGTAATTTTTTTTTAGTGCATCGTATTGTTTTATCCGAATATATATCGGGAGACGTTTATTTCGGCTTCATCTCTTAGTCAAACCCGACTGATTCTCAAGAAAAGTTAATGTGCGCTCAATTCAATAGATGACAGCACTTTACTGAAGACTTCAAAGGTTAGAGGTTAGAAGTTCTTTTGTTCAAAAAAATTTGACAATTTGTGTACCCAAATTATCAAAATAACTTGACAGTTAAAGGGTTTTAATCCATTAATTTTTTTTTCACATGAGGTAGTGAGTTTAAAGCTCAATTTCGCATAAGGAACACAGTCTTCCTTAATACCACTAGATGACTCTTCATGAAATAAATATTATGCCGTAATAGATTATTATATAATATGGCTTATATTTTAAAAACTTCTCCACGCAATTATTTTTATGCATGTTTTAATATCATAATAAGGTCCGATACATAAGAAGACATCATGTGTTAGAAAAATAAATTAATTACAAAGAGTCACTTGTGAGTTGTTACTCATTCATAAACGGTTCTAAACTTAAATACAAAGACTTTTATGATGAACTTCAATTTACAATAGAGAAATCTTTATTAATAAGGCATTTTAACTCTTGAAAAAACTCGAAAAAAATTTGAAACTCAGTTTTATGTTGTACCGAAAGTTGAAAACCGGTTTTTAATTGGATTTCCATATAAAAATATTAAAATAAATAGACTAAAACTTTAAAAAATATAATAAATAAATTCAAATATAGTGAATATATTAACCAAGGGAATAAACAAACATATATATCACAAAATTTATTAATTTTACAGTCTGCGAAAAAGTAACATAACATGTAAATTAAAAACCTAGTTTTTTATTAAAATAAAATTTGATGAAAACTAATACTTTCAACTGGACACTTTAAGTACATCAGTTACTGTCGAGCTACCAGTGTTTTTTTTTATGTTGGTTGATTCGATTTACTTACGTAAGGTTCGTACTTGTATTTAAGAGGGTTGATTCACATTTTGTGTTTATTTAAGCTTCTAATTTTGTATGTCACACACGCAAAATATTTATTTAAGAAAGTGTAAGACCTTCGCAGTTGTTACAATGCAAAATATTCACCATCATGTAAAGAATTGTGTTCTTTTTTTTTTTTTTATTTATTTTAATTCTTTGATCCTTAGCTTATACGTAAAATCACTATTGTTTTCTTTTTAAACATAGTATATTTTTCCATATGAATATAATTTTTTATTTCAATTTATGTAACTTACAATATAGTTATGTTGTGAATAATAGTAAAAATATATATATATATATTTATCACCTAAAAATTATATAATGATCTACTGGTTTTTCGGGAAACTTAATTTTTTTTTTTTTTATTTAGGAAAGATTTAACTCACATACTAATGGTTAAATGGCTTACACGTACTATAGTCCTTGTTGTTGGATCATCTGTTTTGTCCTTTTTAAGATTTTAGACTTGTAATTGCAATATTATTCACGGTTTCATAATAACAATACAATAATTTCTTCAAATTTCAATCAAAAATTTTCAACTGTACTAGAGTATTATAAAACATATTGAATATATTGATTAAAAATTTTAAAAAAGTTAAATCTAATATTGCAATGATCCAGAAATATTTTTTGTTTATAGTTTTGGAAATATTCATTGATATAATTAATCCCCCCCTTAATTTTTAATTGCAGAATTAAGGTACTTGTAACAATTTAATTCATTTAATCATGAATGCAAAGTTTGATTATTTTCAGATGTATTTTTACCTTTAAGTATATATAATTTTAGAAATGCAAATAAATTATCTCAAAAATAGAAATATTTTGTAATAAAAATAAGTCATCCAAGGGTCCTCGATATTTTTTATATAACAAATGTAATTACTCAAAGCTTTAATTTTTTTTTCTTCCAAAAAAAAAAAGAAAAAAAGATATATCTAAATAAAAATAAAGTAAAATTATTCTTATCACAAAAACTTAAAACCTATAACCAGCATAGTCATACGTATGGATCAGTTTAAAGTACGTGAGTTGACTAGTATTATAGACTAATTCCCTCATCATGAAAATAAATCGCAGTTAGTATTTCCTTTACATTTTCCAACACTAACCTTAATCGCAAAAATTAAAATCCATTCATTGAGAGGCCTAATCACATAGGATCAATCAGCGGTATTTTTTTTCTTTGATAACATACTGTCATTTATGATTTGGCATCTTCCCTAATTTCAGATTTTTTTACTTCTATCTCGAATATATGAATAAATAAGAAAGAAAAAAAATAAAGATCAATCATATTATCCATATTCTAAGCAGCATGTTCAGGAATCGTGATGACTTTTAGTTTGAAATTAGACGTACACGAATTTCTCTGCCTGTAATTTTTTTTTTTTTAAAGTGGCATAGGAAATTACACAAGAAAACATATTGCCCGAGATAGCAAATATACGGGAACCAAATGTTTTGGTTTAAGATAGGGTTATTTGCTGAGAAAAAAATAAACGCGCTTTTGCAAAAGTCAACAACTAGAACGAAGAACGAGTTTTCAGAGGAATGCATTTTATATATTATATGAAATAATTTTGGAATTAAATATACTTTTTCATGTGTTTAAAATAATAATCACGCTTCAGAAAATCTACTTGAGTGTTTTGTATTTAAATAAATCTTACTGAAAGATTAACATAAACATATTATACAAAATAAATTACGAACAGAAATAGATTACTTTGCTTTTACAAACAGTAGTTTTCATTTTTTTATTTTATAACTAAAATGTCACTTAAGTGTTACATGAAATTCATTTCAATATAAATTATTCCTTTCCCATTTTTTTGCTGTATATTTGTTTTTCTATTAAGTCTACTTTTTTTCATTTTCAAGACATGCGTATTTTTTTTTTCAATTGCATTTTTTAAATTGCGTCTAGACTGTTTAATTTCGAAACATATATTAAACAAAATAAATAGCTTATGCAATTAAAAAAGAAAATATTTTAAATACACACACACACAAGATACTTAATTTAACTATCATGTCATAAAAAGAAAAACTGAACAAAACGTAGTCATTTTAAAAAGAAAATATTAATTATGATAGACAAAAATGAAGTTATTCTTTCTTTTTAAAGACAGGAGTTAAGAGCAAAAATACCAGTAATGCAATAAATAAATAATAGTGATAAAAAATAGTCAGAACTAATTAGTTTCAAAAAAGAAAAAAAAAAGAGGAAATTTATGAATGATAAAAAAAGGGTATTAGTGAATGGCTTCTTAGTTCTCAAAGAATTAATAGTTTGCCTTTGTTAATTTCTTTTTTATATTTTTTTTATACTTTTATTGCATTTTTTTAATTGATTTTTTTAGCGATATAAACATTCTATTAACCCGTTATACATTAGTTGTAGAAACATCAGCGATGTTAAATTAATTTATATATATTTCTTCAACTCATAAAAACGCTTGAATGAATAATTCTATGATATAATTTGTAGATATACTAATCAAATTATGTGCAGCTATTCATTTGAGAAACGCATAATATTTATATACATATAATAATTCCTTCTAGCATCCTTTTAACTATTTCTTTTTAATAATATTCAAATAACCTTTTAATTCTTAGGTTCGAAAATAACGCCCTAATCTTTATCGTAATCAACTAGTAGCAGAAATCTCTTCCCCACCCATTGTAACAAACCAGGGCTCTTGTTACAAAATAGTCATGTGGTCTTCACTGCCGGGTAAAAATACTGAAGTCTGCAGAAATCCCTATCTCTCTCACTTCTCACTTTGTGTTTGTGTACGTCATGTGAAATGTCGCTTGTGTCTGTTTTCGTGTTCTTATCAAATATCTGTGAAATTGTTCCCCTATGTTATGTGCGTGTGACTAAACAAGTTGAAATTTAATTATGAAGATGTTTTCTGTGAAACCCCTGGTAAACAAACAAATACAACAGCACCGTCCAACGAAGTTTCATATATATATATATATAT
>BMAV01022250.1:0-13339 GCA_019973955.1 Trichonephila inaurata madagascariensis | reverse complement strand
TGGTTTGTGTCCCGAGGACCACTTCGGGAAAAAAGTGTATTCAATGATAATGGTACTGCTGAAAACTTTTTTCGTTATGCTTTATTTTTTGAGAATACTCATAAAATAAGCCCTGGCCAAGTAATTCTTTAAATCTCTCCGTGGTTTCCAAAATATCTAAAAACTTTTTTTATGGAAAAACGCAACAAAAAGAAATCATTACACAACTTCCTTGAATGAGAAACAAACACTTTAGAGGGGGGTCATAATTTGTACCAATAATTTAGAATGTAAAAACAGTTTACGAAAACAGATTACGTTATAATGTGCATATTTAAAAAAATAATCACTGTGACGAATTTTTTATGTTCCAAAATTTTTTCGATTCGGGTCTGGGATCTGTTTTTCTCTGAAAAGAGTGTATTTGATTTAAAAAAAAACGTAAAAAAAAAATCTCTCATCATGGGTTACATTAAATCAAAAAAAATTTTTTTTTTATTTGGTTATAGGATTAAAGATAGCTAATTGGTATTGAATTTTTTTTTGAGGAGATGATTTAAATATCACCTATAAATTATATCAAGTAAACATTTTTTTTTTATGTCTGAAAATATTTTGTTTTAATTCATTCCGAGTAAGTTAATTATTTTTTCTTTTTTTTCGATATCCCGCCCCCCCGGGGGTACGCGCCCCACAGTTTAAGAAACACTGGGTTAAGGAATGTTAAGAAAAGTATTGTATTTTTTAATTGTTAACGGCCCCGAATACGTTAAGAAATTCTCAAAACAAATAACTTTCGTTTTTTATTTCATTAAATAAAGCTATATTTTGACTTTATAAATAAAACCTTGTTTTGCTTCTACGTTATTTAGAAGCCAAGTTACAATCAATTCTTTGGAATTAGAAAAACTGAAGGGATATTAAAACTAAAAAATTTTGGGGATTCTTTTTTTAAAAATTTAAATTTTCATGAAGACTGATAAATAAAATTTTAAATGTATTTCTGTAAAACTTTTTTAACCTAATATTTTTATATTATTTTCTTGAAAATGCACTAAAATATTTCTAATTTTATGATTTTTTTTTTTCTTTTTGATTTTTGGCCTGTTCTTTGAATAATGGACTCATAAGAATGTGGTATTTTTTACAATATTTACGTGATGAGTTTTTAAATTTTAATATAACATTAAATTTTAGCACATTATCTAGATAAATTCATCTAATTTATTTCAGTAATTCTTTTACTGATATAAGTTTATTACTTTTTTTTGATATTGCCTTAAAGTTTTTCAAAAATATTACTAAAATTTCATTTATAAGTGTGATTTTTGTAAAATATAAATAGTTTTTTAAAAAAAAAAATAGTATTGTTAGTTAACTCTTCAGGACCAGCGGAAAGAGAAAAAGGGTTTTCAGGCCCCGGGAAGTATCCCCAACACGGGGCGGAACCTGCTATACGTGGGTGATCGGTTAAACGAACATAATGCGTTCCAAGACTATGTTTGCTACCCGAATTGCGAAACCCGATCACCCCATTCACCATAGACTTCATGTGAAATCGTTTTTGGGAGACCTAAAAAAATGAAATCAAAACCGAAATTGATGGTCAAATTTGTATGAACATTCTACTTTTTTTTTTCAATAGATCTTAAGTTTAATGGGTAAAATAATTCAGGAGATGAAAAACGATTTTTAATCCGTTTTTTATATTTCACGTTTTTTTTACGGCTGTAGCACGTCGTTGGCACCTTTATGCTTTATATTCTGCACTGTTTGAAAAATTAAGAATTCGCTTAATTTATTTGCCCTGTGAAAACCTCGCCCCTAACTTTTTCAGCTGTCAGAAAATATTGATATTCATATTGAAATTCAAATTTGCATATTGATTTAAGTCATAATAAAAATTTTTGAATGACCTTTTAAAATTTATTGTTAATTCAAGTTTCATTTGGGATTTAATACTAAGCATGCTTTAAACATTTATCCTTTCAGTGATCTTATTTTTTTTTAAAAAGTAACAAATGTTTTAAAATTATTTTTTTAAAAAAAGGGGAAATGTTCGTTAGAATTCGTTTTGTTCATTATCCGAATATGTGTTCGTTAGAATTGTTTTGTTCATTATCCGAATATGTGTTCGTTGTCCAAACAAAAAAAAATCTTTTTTTGAAAGTTTTTTGTTATCCGAATATATGTGTTCGTTACCCAAACAAAAAAATCTTTTTTAAAAAAGTGTTGTTAACCGTTTTGGTTCGTTTACCGATAAAATTTAAAATTTTTTTTAAAAATTCATAAAAAAATTTTTAAAAGAATAAAATATCCTAAAACTTACAATTTGCTATTATTTATAATATCTGAGCATTTAGAACAAAAATTTTCATTTTTATTCGAAAAAACAATTGCGAATTTTAAAGTAAATGTTTCCATTTTTAAAAAAAAAGTACTCTTCTCTCTATGATGATTTAAAAAAATAAACGAAATACTTACAAAATACTAACTGGCAAATCCCAAACGATAAATTTACTCTTACAAAAACTTGTTTAGCTTGAACTGATACAAATCTTTTAAATAACAGCTAATATTGTTTTTTATTCTTAATTAATAGTTATACATATTGCTTATAGTCTTTTTAATGTTATGTTTTCTGTTCATATGATTATGTACGAGTAACTCTGGTTACAATAGCAGAAAAAAGAATTGTTTGTTCTTGCTGAATTAAAAATGAGTTAGTAAGAGCAAACGATTCTTTTTTGTTAAAAATGAGTCAGTAAGAGCAAACGATTCTTTTTCGTTAAAAATAAGTCTTCACGTTTGTCCTAGGACGGTCTGCTTTTTAAATGTTTTTGAGTATAAAAATTATTGTTTTAAATACAAACTACAAATAAAATAAATGCTGAATTTATTATTATGAATTTCTTATGCACAATAAAATAATAAACTCTTTCTATCTTTTTTTCTAACTTACTAGTCAAAATATAAACAGAAATCCAGTGCACAATAAAAAACAAACCTTTAGATGCGCATTTCTCAGGAAAAAGCTAAACATGTGCTGTTTTTTACATTCATAACTAACTCGGATCTAATTAAAAAAAAAACTCAGGGCCAGAAGCACATATTGAAATTCAAAGTTTTGTGAAACGTTATTCGAAAAAAAATGGACTTTTAAACGCCACCAGTGCACGTAAAAAAATTTAAAAAAAAAGCCCCAACTCCGATCACACGGATGGATCATGGGGCCTTTAGAGCAGGGGAAAACCCCCAAACACATAAATGATACCTTGGGCCCTGGAGGGAGAAAAGCGTGATCACATATATGTGATCATGGTTCCCGGGAAAAAAGGGGTTAAACCACTACAAAACTACCCCCTTTATGAATGATATAGAAAGAAGAATAGCAATGCCTTCCAGGCTTTCCAGGTAGCGAATTTGAAAGTGTAAGAAATAGCATACTTATCAGAAAATTTGAGTAGGACCATTTGCTGAATGATTAAGTGAAATTTAATTCATGAAGCAAAAATTTATATAATCATCCATTCATTTTTAAAAATAAGCTTTGGTATGTATTTCTTATTTATTTATTGCTTAGCACTAACATTACAAAAAAATGGCAGGATGTAAAGCATATGAAACAAGAGTAACATTAAAAAATGTCAATTCCTACAAAGGTCAACAAAGAAAAAATTTATTTTAGTTACTTTTTATTAAATAATTATCGTACAATTATTATGAACATGTATATACATATGACAGAATCACAACATTAAGTGGCAAAATATAAAAAGCTTTTTCTTGCAATTTTCCATTTTCTTTCTATGTAGAGTGTTGGGCTTTTATTTTTTTTTTGTTACTATTTATTCATTAATTACTTTTAATTTTCTCAATAAAATAGTATAATAAAAAGAAGTAACATTATTGGAGAAATTAGGCCATCTCAGAGGGAAGGACGCCCAAAGCGTTATCCGTTGCGCTACAGAGACACAGTAAGCGATTTTCCTTTTTATACATGTTGCTGGACTATTATTTTTGTTTGTTACTAATTATTCATTAATTAATGAATTACTATTTGAAAAAAATTATATCAACTTCAAGTGGCATCCATTACAAGTTTAAAAAAATGTATTTGAACTTGATTGAATAAATAATAAGTATTTTACTAACGATTGAAAATTTGAACAATATATATATATATATATATATATATATATAGGGGGAGTGTGAACTAATAGTAGGAATTGAAAAATATAGAAACCGAATTGGTCTATTTGCTTTACTTATCAGTTCATTCTAATATTTTATAATTTTTATGAAAGTTAATTACTTTAATTTATGATAATAAATTCCATCCCAACTTAAACATACCAACTAATAATAATGAAAGATACAATAATGTAGGGCTTTTCAAACTGTGGGGCCTGTCCCCCTCGGGGGGGCATTATAACTCAAGGAGAGGGGTGCGAGCATATTAAAAAATCGAAAAAAAAAGAATATTTAAAAACTTATTAATTTTTTGAAAGTAAACAAAAAGAAATACATTCTGACAAAAAGAAAAAAAATACATTTACAGTGATATAATACACTTATAAATGTACCAATAAAGCATAAGGTATTTTATAATTAATTTATCAATACTAACAAGGAGAGGGCATGACTAAGGAAATTCATTTGGGGACGATACTTTGTGTAACAGTAGTACTGCTATAGGGTATTCAAACCCCAATATATAATTCCGCCGAATGGCCAGTCAATTTCGAGAAAACAGCGTTCAAATTTCATACTAAGCTTATATACAAGTTATTTTCTACCTGATGCAACGTCGCCGTGGCATGATCGACAGCGTATCGAAGTATTATTTGACGGACTGGGGTTCGATTCGTTCGAGCGCCAAATTCGTTTTTATTTTTTTTTTCTCCAATTTATTTTATTATTGATTTTCAGAATAAAATATTTTTATTTTTAAAAAAAGATTCATTGATTTTTAAATGATATTCTATATATAATTATAGTAACTATTTTACTTTTTTAAAACACAAAACAACTAATAGTTATGATAATAGTACTTATAAGTAAAAAGTGAAAATAAATTAAATAAAAATAAATAAAGTTAAATAAAAAAAAGAAGTAAAAATAAATTAAATTATGATAAATAAAGTTAAGTAAATGTAAGTAAAAAGTTAACTTTGTCTTAAATATTTTTTTTTATTACATACAAGAATCTGAGGGTGGGTTAATTATAAAAACGATATCTTTATTCACAGACATTTTCACTATAAAATATTCAAACTATTTATATTATATGTGATCTATATGTAAAATAATATATATCGAAACACTACGAACTCTTTTAAAAATCCAGAAATAAACTAACAAGGTTATATTGTAAATCAAAATCTGTTATCTTACTGATTTCTCATTTTATTGGAGCATTTTTTGTTCTTAAAAGAAAACACCTGCTCTTTAAAAACAGCTGCCTTTCTCTTGAACAAAATAGTTTTGTTAAAAAAGGAAGTAAAAAATTTTATGCCCATTTAGATAAAAGAAATAATTTTAAAAATACAATTAATTAGATTTAAATGACGGAAGAATTGTAGTTAAACTATATATTAGTTGTTTTGTGTTTTAAAAAAGTAAAATAGTTCAATTTTATGAATATCATTTAAAAATCAATGAATCTTTTTTAAAAAAAAAAAATTATTTAATTTGAAAAAAAATTTGGGAGAGGAAAAAAAAAAAAACGAAGTTGGCGCTCGAACGAATTAAACCCCCTGTCCATCAGTTAATCTCCGATAGGGACGATCGTGCACGGCGACGTTGTATCAGGGAGAAAAAACTTGTATATGCTTAATATTTTTTTGAACGATGTTTTTCGAACTGACGGGCCCTTTCGACGGAATTACACATTAGGTTTGAACCCCTAAAGTACTTCAACAAAAGTCTCGCCCCCAAATGAATTTCCTTAGTCGTGCCCCCCCTTGTGTTACGAACAATTTTAATAATTCCCAAAACCCCAGGGGTTGCATGTATAAAATAATATAAAAAAAATTAAATTTATCTTGATGAATTGTGGTTTATAATTAATTTTAAATTTTGATTAAAAAATTTACGGATTTGCCCCCAACCCCCCTTTTGCCCCCATATGCCAAAAGTGGGTGTGTGAAGGGGAGAAAGAGAATAAAAAAACAAATATTCTGAAAAGTGTAAATCTTTCGCAAACACTGCCAAGGTCTTTTTTTTGCATTCCAAAGCCTCGAATTATTTTATGGATAGAGTGAACAGAAAAAAAAGTATTTCGGCGGGGTTTTATACGTCCTGGGCAATTTACGTACTGTCTGAGCGAGACGTTTATATACGCAGGAGGCACTTAAGAGGTTAAAGTCATATTGTAGCTTTGGCGTCAAAGTATCGTGTTATCAAATTCAATACATTGTTATTGTATGGAGGGGGGCGCGATGAAAATTATGATTGAATATTGGGTCGCAAATAATTAAAGTTTGAGAAGCACTGCCATAATGTGATTCATGTGCGTACAATTCTAGGTATTTCCTTTAGGTCAGTAGACGCTAACTTTTAGTGCATCATGGGCTACTAATTACATAACTTTATTATTGGCAGACTATAAGTTTGACTGACCACTCTATGGGAAATCACTATAACTGGATTGTCTCTTAATTACGTCTCTACTTACATTTTAATATCACTGAGTAGAAACTTCACGAAGATCAAGAACAAACCGGTAACGCAAAGCAGTATTAACAAACTGAAGTAGCATGACAGCAATTTACCATAGTTGCCAACTCTCTATTTCAAATGTTGCTAGACAGACCTGCCAAAGTACCTAAAAATTTGTGCAACTCAGATGGAA
This sequence comes from Trichonephila inaurata madagascariensis, assembly GCA_019973955.1. Lineage (NCBI taxonomy): Eukaryota > Metazoa > Arthropoda > Arachnida > Araneae > Nephilidae > Trichonephila > Trichonephila inaurata. The sequence continues at coordinate 6,504 of BMAV01022250.1, read as the reverse complement.
TTTCGCCAAAATAAGACCTAAAATTTAAAAATAAAATTTAATCCATATTTCGTAATACGTTTCATTACTCATTTTTGTAACTAAATTTTCATAAAAATTAATTATTATTCCTATTGATCTGCAGACCATCAAAAATTTTCCACAGACTATTTGTGGATCGTGGGACACTGATTCTCAACCACTGATTTATATTACGATATTACGTTATTATTACATTTTTACGTATGATTTGCATATTTTTAATCATCCACAATCAATTTCTATTTGCAAATATAACATTAAAAAATGTACATTCTGTCCATCTCAAGGTAAGGTTTGCAATTGAGTGATTGAGTGAATATTAACGTCGCGTTATTTAATTACACAAGGGATCAGGACAACAGACTTTATAATTTTGAACCATGGTCAAGTGTAGAAGATGAGAACTGAGCAGGTACCCCCTCTTCTAACTCCCCACACACACTAACCAGGGAAGGAGTAGTTTAAACCGCGACAGATTTAACGTGCATTGCCTTTTACTCGGTGGTTTATTTTATCTTTGGAAAACTGTGATTTGTTAGTCCATGAGCAAAAATCCTTAAAATGAACTGTCTTTGAATGTTCGAACAGTGAATCGTTTATCTGCCTAGTACATTTACGTATATTTTATACCTAGTTAACCAGTGCCAATTCAAATTTGAGAATTCACCATATTTATCAATAGTTTTCCCCACGTTCTATTATTTTTAATAATTTTAAGGTATCCGACTACGTTCGGAATCATGATTTTGCAAAAGCGTATAAATAGATAATATTTATGATATTAAGTGTCACTTAGATTAGAAAATGTATATAAAATTATTTTAAGAATAGTATTACAATAAAAAATTATTTAAGTAGAATATTATGATAAAAAATGAACATAGAATGACAAATTTTCAAAATGTTCTCCTTTTGTGAAAAATGCTTCTATTATAATAATATTTTGCCCGTATTTAGCTCAGACCTCTGTACAGAGGCTCAACTAGAATTTTTGAAATATATAACTGAGAAGTGAGTTTATCCATGTTTTACGACAACAGAGGGGAGAAATTTTAAGAAAAAAACGCCGATAATTATTTCAATGGATTGTAACTCTGAAAATAATGTGAAGTTTTCAAAAATCCTAGTTGAGCCTCTGTACAGAGGTCTGAGCTGTATACAGACAAAATGTTATTATAATAGAAGCATTTTTCACAAAAGGAGAACATTTTTTAAAAAAGGTTATTCTAAGTTAATTTTTTGCCGAAATATTGTATTTAAATAACCATTTTCGTCATAATGTCCTTAAAACAATTTTATACATGTATTCTAATCTAAGTGACTCTAAATATCATGAAAATTATCCATTTATACGCTTTTTTAAAATCACGGTTCCGAACGTAGTCGGATACCTTAAACTTGATTGCAGAAATCATCTCAGTATCATGACTTGTTAAAATACATTTCTGATGTTTACATAAAGCAATGTACAACTTTCATCACTTCGTCCAGGTTTCTTTCATTTAATTCGTATTTGTGCTTTTTGTAAATACTAAGCGTTTAATTAATTTCTTTAATCAATATGCTTACACAAAAATAAAAAGGTTGTTGTTAACAATTGTTCTCTTATTTGTGAGATTATATGTGTAATAATTCCCTTTTGTTAACCCGCCTTTTTGTTAAATCTTTGCTTGCCTTCATCATGTAAGAATGTAAATAACTGCAGCTCTTTGTGTCCTCCAACATGCCGCTGCTGCTTGTAGTTGCCTGCTTTGCGTGGTAATAGTCGAACGTTTCTCTATTCAATGTGAAAATTTACCGCAATTGTGTTTTAATCTATTGATGTGTGCTTCATAATAAAGGATGTAAACGTCCACTGAAGATGCTTCACTAAACCAGATATGACAACAAACAACACCGGCCAACGCTACTACAATACTTAACATATACATATATATATATACATTTAAAATCTCAGGAGCAAACAGATGTCATTCAGAATTGTGTTTAAAAATCATAATTCAGAACAATCATGAGTGCATCTTGTTATATTAAAATACTTCTTTTAACTTTTAGTTCTTCTTGTGTATAAGTTAAAATTCTTCTTGAAAGTCCATAACTATACCTCAGTAGCACAAAATCAACGAAAATTATAGAATTTTAAAATAGAAATTATAACTAAATAAACTACCCTTGAATTATGCTTAGTTTTCTCTAAGAAATAATATATACTATTGATAAATACCCTTTAACTTCGGGATATTCATAAGTGGAACCCGTGGACCATGAACAAAGTGTCTCATGAAAGACTGAAGCCATTGCCGAAGCACGTACAGGAAATCGAATTAATACTGACGTTCTTATCATGCTCTCGCATTCCATGTGCCAAAGCCAGATGTCGAATTGAATGACGAGGTTAATAAATGCCGAAATCATTTCTCCTTAGAGTTTCGATAATGACAAGGGAAGCTTTCAGAAAATGTTAAGATATCAGAGGACTTAGCTGGCATTCTTATCATTAGTTAAAGCGTTTATAAACATCTTAACGTAGCAGTTATATTATAACTCAATTGAAACTTCTACTCTAGGAAGTTTTTAACCGTAGAAAATTACACTTTTTTGAATAATTGCATTAATAATTCTGCCATCAATAGATTATTTTATTTATTTTTCTTCATGGAGAAGTATAATGTAAAAATTCAAATAAAATTACCATACTAATTTTAATGCAAATCTTTTAGAAAGATGATCAATTTGATCAAGATTATTATATTTAAATGAACATGACCACTTAAAAACAGGTTTTTATTGTAGATCGAACTAAAAAATGAAAAATAAATTATAGTTTTAAAAGAAAACAAATAAAAAACACGCGTTTATAGGGAATTGAACTAAAAAGTAAAAAAAAAAAATAATTCTTTAAAATAAGAATAAAATGATTAACGAGAAAATTAATGTCATTGTGGTAAAAGCGTAGGGTGCTTTGTACTACATTTCTACACTAACTCAGAATTTCGGAACAGAACTAGTAAGAAATTACAAGAATTAATATAGAGCACCCCAAGCTTTTATCCGAATGACATTAATTTTCTTGTTAATCATTTTTATTGTTATTTTAAGAATTATTCTTTTACGTTTTAGTTCAATTCACTATAAACGCGTGTTTTTTTAGTTTTTTTTAAACTATAATTTATTAAAATTTTTAATTTTAGTTTTCTTTTATATATAAAGTCTTTATTATACTTTTAACCAAGGAATATCTCAAAACCACATTAATAACAGTTTTTTCCCTGTTGTTTAAAAATAGCGAATGTTTGTTGGACTATTTACATCGTTAACCAAGGAATTCGAAATACAACAATCACACATTCGCGGTTCAACAAAGAATATAAAGTATTATAGCAACTGTACCTTCAAATCATTTATTGTTTCAAACGTTATATTTGATGCTTTATTAAGTGTTTTGTGCTTACTGTTCTCTTCTGAGGAATTTGTGATATTAAATGAACTATTTTTAAAATGATCATCACTATGATCTTCAAGGTATTTTTATATTTCCATCAATGTGCTTTGATACTGATTTTCAAAAATGATCTCCCCTCCTTTCTAGAGATCTTGGTTTTCGAAATGGTGCTGAAGCTTTTTGAGCATTGCTCTCGGATACAATCTGTTGATGGAGTCATCCCTGACTCTAATCTTGATGCTCAACCTTGATACTGAAAATGAATTCATTCTTATCGTTTACTGTTTCACTGTCTGGAAGATATGCAAGGCCCTCGACCTGAAGGCCAAGTTTGTTCCACTGCCAAGAACAACAGTCTTGGCTCGAACTTCACACAGAGGCGTAGATCAAACGACTACTGTCCCTGTCGTAGGATCATTCTCTGTGTGGAAGATTTGACAAGCATTGGATCTTCCAGCTACTTACGACCAACAACTCATCAGAACAACTGTTTTTCGGAAGCCACACAAACCGATACCAGTGGTACAGTCAACTGATGTTTTCGAACTGTGTATAAGGCGTTGAACTTAACAGTTAAACTGGCTCCTCAGTAAAACCTCCGTTTTTTCTTCTTCTTACCACTCATCAATATTCTACAATATTCATCTATACGCTGACTTTAATTCTCTTGCACTTTTAAAATATCAATACCCATCATCATAGACATTTATCTACTAGAAAGTATTCAATATTTATCAACTATTTCAGCTGCCTCTGGAAGATTTCAAGGATTTTCAAGTGCTATTCATAACAGTTGAATTCTTGGAACTGCATCATGGAAAAAGTTTCTTTTCAATCAGCGTATCTACATATTGTTACCTACGAATTTTAAAAGCTGCTTAGTAATATTATTATCCTGAACATTTTTCATAAGATTTAATGTTGCTAAGAAAGGAATAACAAATATTTTGGATCTTTGACTTGATACACATTTTCAAGGAGATTTATGACAAATTTTGGACAACGGTTTTTCTAAAATATCTCTATATAATTCTTATCTTAATTTGAATTGTCACTGATGTTTATATTCACTGTGAATAAATTTCCTTTTATATGTTGAATTGATTTATCTTAGTCTCTTCTCTCTTCGTGCGTTTTTTTTTTCTTTTTTGAATAAGATTTTAAAAACATAATTACATTAGCTATCAAAATTTACATTAATGAACCTAATAAATTATCGTCTAATTTCTCATATTTCCTTTCTAATTATTATAACATTCCTTAAAGTATTGTATATGGCCAAAGCTTCGGGAAGAAATAGTATAATTTATCGTATGGTCTCTGAAAAACCAAATTATTGTCAAATAAGATTTTTTTCTTCAAAAACATTTTTATATTTATTCAAGATAAATCGGCATTTACATATTAGAACTTATTTGGGAAAAATTAAAAAGATCAATGAAAATACTTTGATGATTTTATTATAAAAGTGATTGCATGCGACGTCTATACTTTGGTTTATTTGCATTGAAAAGATAACAGAATGAGAAAATGAACATAATGAAATAATAATAATTTATAAACAACAACCGTAAAATCCGGCGTATTTTAACAGGAAAAATAAGATCGAAATTTACGGGTGTGCGTTAAACGTCGGGTATGAAAAATTATGGTTTTGAAAAAAAATGAAGTGAGGGTAAAAAAAATTAATGTTCTACATAGATCGAATACAGTTAATTTGAATGAAATTACATACCTAATGAAATTAAATAATTCTGATTCTAAGACCGTACTATTTTTTCAACATCCTGGGATAATACCCAGAATATATGCTTTAAAACATACCAGCTTAGTATACGCACACTTCTTGTTATTTTGTAAAACAGAAGGGGAGCGTTATACGGCAAGCACACCTAAAAATTAAAATATGCAGCTTGAAAGAATGGGTGCGCGTTATACGCCTGCGCGCGCTATACGCCAAAAGGAAATTGATGGTTCTGCCATACGCGACGATAAAAAAAGTTTGGGGAAAATTCACCAGAATAAACATTTTTTGGTGGAAATTTATGTTAAATTCTCCGCTTTGAAGCAACAGCGAAAATCCCTAAAATGTTTGGAGTGATATACGATGTGGTTTTGTATAACGGTCAAAAATAACTAATATTCAAAGTTATACATATGGCAGGAAAAAGGAGTTTTATTTTCGAGCCTCTTTTTGACGAAGCCGCCAAATCGTCAAAAAAGTTCACTATACATTCAAAATTCGCTAAATTCAAAAGTTCATTTTTTAATATACTTTATAAACCCCATAAAACCAATTTTAAAATAGAGAAACGCGATATATTAATTAATTATTCGCAATTTGTTTTTGAAATTTAATATTTATTTATTTTTTATATGTTACTCATCAAAAATAAATCTTCAAAGAAAACAAAGTAGCAACTTAATAAATAAAATAAATAAATTTTTTTTTAAAAAAAAAACGTTGTCTTGGTGAAAAAATTATAAAAGGAATTTTTTTCATACAAAAGGATGAATTTTAATGACATTTTATGCCTACAAGAGTATTTTTAAACATATATTATAACCAGTAATTCTAAGTATACATTTCCACATGCGTCCCAAAATTTGCTTACTGATAAAATCTGTCAATTTTGTTTGAACTTTTTGTTGCCAATTTTAATGCTCTCAGTGAGTTAGGCAACTGGTAAAACCAATTAAAGGTCCTCGATCACAGTAAAATGTGTTACAAGAGATAAAAAGATTTGAACTATCCAGAAATATCAAAACAGGGAAAAGTCGATTCCAAAAAAAATAGTTCGTTGAATATGCCGTTTTTTTGGGGTCATTTTTCGAAAAAAAAAATAGTAAAAAGTTCTGGGTTCTAGAAAAAATTCGTAAAAAAGAGGAAATTTCCAAAATAGGCTTTAAAATGGAGGGGTTTGATTGTATATAAAAGGGGGTAAACTCGTATGATAAGAGCCACATGTCTTTTTATTATAAGTTGGGGGGCCCCTACTTTCGATCTTCAAAAAAAGAATAATATAAGAATGTTATAATGT
>BMAV01022249.1:0-17894 GCA_019973955.1 Trichonephila inaurata madagascariensis | reverse complement strand
TAATAAAGAAAAGTTAAATAGTACGCTTATGAACAAACAGTGTTTTCTTTTTCGTTTTGATTCAGATTCAGGGAAATATGTCTGAGGACTAATTAAAAGTAAACAGAATAAGACTGTTTTAATTACTTTATATATTCGAAGCTAATTTTCTTTATTAAAACACAGATACAGTATTAAAACTTTTGAGAAAGACTCAGTTATTAAAACACTCAAGTTCAGCTTAAAATAATGGTCTAAATTGATACTTTGTGTTAACAACAATTAAAAGATTACATTTACTGAGAGTGTTCCCTTATATGTGTGTGTGTGGAAACGACTCCTAAAAAAGGAGTTTCAATTTCCAACATTAATTAAAAATTTAGAAGTATATTGGAGCTTACATTTATAAGCAATTATGTAATGATAATTTTACTACCCATTTCATTCTCCACATACTATAGATCAGGGGTATACTCAACTTTTTTATTCCATCGGGCTACATACATATAACAATTATTTCTCGTGAGCTGCAACATGAGAACTAATGGGAGGGGAGTAAATGCTATTAGATCAAGGATATTTAAAATGTGAAAAATTGATCAAAATATTAAAACTCATAATTTTGTATTTTATTTTAAAACTATATATATTAAACTGTATCAAACTCAACTTCCAAAACATAGGTTTTATGCAATTTTTGCCCAGTTATGGGATAATTTCAATTTCCTTTCATCGACGATCCCAAGCCCCTCCCCTTCCTCAAATATTTTGTTCCTGTTGCAAATATTTTTTGAAGAAAGCCAATTTATATCACGTTTTGAAAGAGATCATCAAGAAAAGAGCCATTGAAAGATTTGTGTTTAGTGGTATAGTGACAAGTAAAGTTGGATTTTTTAAATGTAACATTCTCACTATAAATCAAACAAGTTCTGGATCAATGTTTGATTTTCTCTCTTTCGCAATTCGAACCAGAACGACATCGATAGCAAAACTCATACATGTCATTGGTTGATTGATAGAATTTCTCTCTAAACTTTTAATGCATTGTTCTTAAATAATTGAACTTGTTAATGTACCGGCCGAGACCGGGTTATTCACAAACGTACAGTGAGACGCAGGTTGAGTATCGCTGCTATAGACTGTTATACGGTTTGCTCTTTTTAAAGTTATTTATCTTAGCACACTTATATTTTTAAAAATGTAACTGTATGAAGAATATTTTGGGAAACTTCCCACTTGCAGAAATCTAATACATTTAGTTTTTCTTATTATTATGAATACTAATCTTATTATTATTATGAACTATATTTATGTATTTTTACTAATTATAAAAATAATTATTATCACAGAAACTATACACAAATTTAATATTGCCAATTTTAATGCATCAAAAATATATGTGCATAAATATCATAAAAAAATGCGTTAGAACATTTAGTTTACACCCCTCAAATGTGAAATTGTTGTACCAAAAAATAATGTACGTAGCCCTATAAAAATTTCAGGAGTGATGGGGGTCAAATGGATACTCAAATGATTAAATTTGTGTGCGCACGGTTCTGATCACGTGGTGCTTATATTAGGGCAGTGCTTCTCAAACTTTCAATATATGCGACCCAATATTCAATCATCTTTTTCATCGCGCCCCCCTCCATACAATATAACAATGTATTGAATTCAATAATACTATACTTTGAATCTAAAGCTACAATACGACTTTAACATGTTATGTGCCCCCGAAGTATAAACACGTCTCGATCAGCCAGAGCATTAGTTTTTCATGACGCATATATACGTTTTTCAGAAGTACGATCTTTTCTGTGCAGTGCTATCGATACAATTATTTCGACGGCTTTGGCCCCTCAGGGGCTCACCTTTTTAGGTGAGTACGGGTTTCACGCTCCCGAGGTCCCCTTTTTTTAAAAAACCCGTGTGGCGCGGTATAAAAATTGGCTCTTGCGCCATAAAACCCCAAACTCCCACTCACTCACCCGGGGTTGCCCTAAGTGATCTTTTTCTCTTCCTGGGGGTTTACTGTTTTTTGGTAAACATGGGTTTACAAACCCCAGGATACCCAAAAAGTGATCTTTCTCTATTTTTCGGCCCTTCTCCTTCCATTAAAATTTTCTCCCTTTTCTTCTTTTCCCGTCTAGACCACAGACCTATAAAAAAAAGGCCTTTTTCCCAAATTTTTTTTTTCTAGTGAAAAACATACATTTCTACTAAACAAATTAGGGTTTTTACTTTTTGTATTGATTAGTTTATTTCCCTTTTTTTTCGTATATTTCTTTAAATATTTTTGATTATGTTACTTTTTTTTTTTTGATTAACAACGTTTTTTTCAACCCGATTTTGCCGTGTGCGGCGCCCCGAAAGGGGAAAAATGGTTTTCCCGGGGATCCTTTGCCCCCCCCTTCTCCAAAAAGGGGGAGGAGGTTAGTGGCCTGGGGATACCTCTGCGTTTTTTGGCCCACGCTTCCCCTGAGACGGGTGGCGGGGGTGGGGCCCGCTCCTGTCAACCCGGCGGGAAAAATACCTCTCTTCGGTATCCCCAAAGGGGAAACTGCTAAAAGGGTTAATTTTTTGCAGAAAAAGGGGGCCCGGGGTTTTTACCCGTTGGACCCCTCCCCCTGGACTGTATCCCCCTTCTTCTGGGTTACTCTGGGAAAGGCGCCGGTTTTTTTGGTTTTTGGGCCCCGGACCGGCACACTGCCCCCCTTGTTGGACTCCGTGGTGGGTGGAGGCCCCCAGGGATAAAGGGTGGTATTCGCGTTGTTATGGATCCCCAACTGCTGCCCCGGGTAAAGGCCTTAATTTCCCCAAAAAAATTAACATAGACAGAAACTGCTACACATGCACGTTTTTAGTTTTATCTTTACATAACAATGCCATGTCTCTGAATTCGCCTTTTTGCCATTCAAAAGCTCAAATTGGAATAGGTGGGTAAACCGAAACCCGGTTAAAGGGTTGCGTTCTGGGGTCTACTTATTGAAACAATTCCGCTGCCCAAAAAAAAGTTTTTTTCTCCTCGCAAAAAACATTTTTTTCCCTTTTTGGGAACTCCGCATAAATCTCTTAACTCTTGCAGGGGTGTCTTTTTCAGAACCTGACTTGATGAGCACCCCTGAATCGGAAATCCTTGGGGGTTTTTTCACATCGGGGAAGTGTAACGGGGGTGGAGAATCACAAAAAAAAAGACCCCCAAAAATTTTTCCCCACCAAACTTTTAAATTTTTTAACATTTAATAACCCAAAACTCCCAAACACAAAAAAAGCCGGTTATTTGGGTTGAAAATCCGTCCCTACATCCCGGGAACCCTCTGCGCTGTTTCAAATGCCAGAGGTTCGGTCGAAAAACTTCCTGTCGTGGGGAAACCCGGCGTGCTCTAGATGTGCATCTTTTTGGTCATTTTTCCCCGAACTGCTGTCTGGGCAGAAATGCGCCCAATTGTTCACAATCTCATTCTTCCGACCCCAAAACGTGTCTAAATGGAAAACTAAAAAAAATTCAAATAATCAAAACCAAAAAAAATATCCCCGTATCCTGAAGCCCGAAAAAAAAGCCCCAAAATTTCTCAAAAAACGCACAAGCCGCTAAACCCCAACAGTAACCACAACAACCCAAACCGATGAAAATATTAAAAAAATAGTATGTCCACCTTTAAAACTACTACAACCTTTAACATCTGTTCCAAAAACAATGCCTTAAAAAATTTCCCTACAGTTCCCAAAAATCATCTACAACAACTCGGCACAACTCTTGCCATTCGCATCTCCTGCGGCTTTTTAATCATCAAAAATCTCAACCACCTGTTCCTGTACCTAATAATGTTTTTTACCACAAACAAAAATTTTTCACCCCTATTAAACTTCATCATCCATGCCCGCTTCCTCATCCAACCCCAATATTTCCAACCCCCTACGGGTCCACAACAATAGAGAATTTAAAATTCAAAAAAAAAAAAAAATTCGTGATAAGAAAAAAAAAAAAAAAAATACTTAAAACAATAGTAGACAAAAAAATGACTCCACAAAACCGCGAAAACCAGCTTCTGAAGAATACACAACGGAGGGGGAAAAATGATAATATACGACGTGGAGGATGAAATTAAACCCTTGACCCTAATTATGTGAAAAAAAAGGGAAAAGACTTTTTAAAGGAAGTTTTTTTTTAACCCCCTAAAAAAAAGAAAAAATAGTTTTTTTCTGAATACTAGTCATACTTGGTGGGGAAAATTCTCCCCACCAATCAATTAAAATTTGAAATTAAATTTTATATTTTTTTTTAAGTTTTTAAAATTTTTTCAAAAATTTTTAATAAACCTTTTAATTTTTAAAAAACATTTTTTTGGCGCGGTATAAAAATTGGCTCTTGCGCCAAAAAACCCCCAAATTACCCCTTTCCTGGGCGGCTTTGGAATGATATAAAAGAACTTGATAATGTTTGCGAAAAATTTATTTGTTTCAGATGATTTGCTCATTTATTTCTTTTCTCTTCCTCAGAAAAACATCAACATTTACTCGTCTACGTGGTAAACGGTGGTATTGGGGAGCAAATCACGTAACTTTTAATCGGTAGTTAAGGAATTAATTATAAATCGTACAAAAATTATCAAGATAAGTGTCAAGATCAGTACCCATGGGATCACGGATAATTATCAAACTTTTTTTTAACTTAATATTGTGTTGTTACTAATGCCACCTTATCGGCAAAACCCAAAGAAAAAAGGCCCCATGAAATTCATCATGGTGGGGGGCCCGTGACACCTGCCGTTAGCCGTAGCCCCATAGGGGTGACAAATTTGGCCCAATTCCCCCCAATTTAGGGAGAACACTCGGGGGGGGTTAGGGGCCCCCTTCGAAGGAACGATAGATGGCGACACCCCCTATCTCCAAAATTTTTAAGCATGAAACTGAATTGGAAAATTTTTCTCCAGTTTCCTGCACTCGTGAATCACCCCAAAAGGGTTTTCCCGGACCCACTGATTTAACGAGCACGTGCTCCCGGTACTGGGGGTATTTCGGGTAGGGCATCAAACCCAAAAAGCCTTCCGATCCGGGTGGTTTAACCACTGGTTTTACCCAGGGCCCTTTAAAGTATTGTTAAATTAATAATAAAATATACATTGTATAGTACTGATACATTTAAAAATTATTATACCCAGTGTAAATGTTATTCTTTTTTTAATTATATCAAAAAGTTTTTTTGTTTTTTTTATTTTCCCAGTAAATTAATTTTAAATAACCTTTTGTTTTCGACTTTTCAAATGCTCGCCCCCCCTTGTAGAGTTATCGCCCCCCTCCAAGGGGCGCCCCCTTAAAAACGCTGTAAAGGCTAAAAGGCCCGGGAACTTTCCCCTTCTCAAAAACACCCACTTTTTTGTGTTAGCATTTGCTTTTTTTCGAAAGAAGCGTAAAAAACTCCCTAAAAAGGGGGGTTTAGCTGAATGTCATCAGTTAACGACCGGAGAACGTGACTGTATTATCGAACTGAACTGGGTTGATCGCGGGAGAAAAGCAACAATTAGTTTCTTTATTAAAGTTTTGCAATCATCACCGGTTCTTATACATCTCGATTTTAAACAACATGAATAAATGCAAGTAAAATATTATCTATATATTGTAATAGACCCAAGTAACCCTTTTTATTAAATTTTTTGTTGGGATCTTTTTAATTTTAAATCGGAAAAATGAAGGTTCGAAATTACTAAAACAGTTTTTAACATCACAACATCGCCTAAGTATTTTGTTCTACATTGGAGTATTTTAGACAACTCTTGTCGTCACCGATTTGAAAATTGAAAAAAAAATGTTATACGTTCTTTTTTCTTGTTCATTAATTCAATGTGAACTCAAATTCCTAAATAGTGTGAAATCAAATTTTTTTTTTATAATATTCATTCTTAAGTATCCTAAAAAATTGTTTCGAAGTCTTTTTTGGGCGATTTTTAATAGAATTTATGATGCATATCAATAAAGATGGCTGTTTCTGTGTAAGAAATTCTTCAAATTATTCATGATTTTTCCAATAATTTTACGATTTTTAAAATTCATAATTTTAAAATCCATTTGTGATCACTTTTATTATCTATCTTTCACTGTGATTGTGGAATATGGATGATAAAAAATAGTCAACTCTCATAAAAGGAAGATGCTGGGGTACACAAATGATTAATATTAAGAAATGACATCTCAAACTTTGTACAAAAGGAACGTTGCAGGAATTTCCCCCATTCAAAAATTTTAAATTTAAATTTCCCCGGTTTTGTTTTGAAAGTATTGTGTAATGCTTCGGAAAGAGAAGGGGTAATGGCTACCAAGAGGAGCCGGAATTGTTTACTATAACTTAGATAATATGCAGGGTGTTGCTGAATTCGACCGACATATTCTAAGGGGTGATAGTAGGTAGCATGGGGACGACAAATTTGTATAGAACGTGGAGTTAAAAATATTTTCTAGTTAGAGAAAATTCAACCCCCCCAAAAAAACAGCAATTGTGAAGACAATCTATTGGTCGTAAAGAATCTTTAGAGTACGAATAATACCTCACAGCTCGACGTGAAAAGCAACTACAAAAAGATTCCCAAGGAAATTTTGGAATTGCGGTCTCATGGGGTCACAACACAGTTAATACCGACTTTCAATGGTTTTGGGCCCCAAAACAAATCCGTTGTGCTGGCGATGTCAGTTAAAAAAACGACGACTCGTGCCATGGGAAAACCTCTACTGTAGCCATCGGTTTTCTCATGCACAAAGCTATTTCAGTTGGCCTGAAAAGAAGAAATCGAAAAAGTTGAGATCTGCTGAATTTGGAGGGTACGCAACAGGTCCACAGTGTCCAATCTACCTCTCAGTTTATGTAGCATGGAGGGGGTTAAGCATCGCAAACGAAAAAAAAGTGCTGGAATACTTTTTCAAGCATGAACCGCATGTTCTGGCACGCGGGGGCCAATTTCTTCCTCAGAAATTTCCCCGGAAGTAGAACATTTTATAAAAAAAAGGTTTCTTCACCTCATCATGGAGTTCTAAATCCTTGCATTCATTTGGCAACACCCTTCATCTGGCTCATCGTCCACCCGAAGTTTACTATTATCTCGCAATTTTCACCAACTTAACTTAAAGGAATATAAAAGAATTGCAGCTCAGATTTCTCTCGGTGTAATAAGGTAGAATAATTAATATTCTTCCCGGCGAGGAAAGCCAGACTTTTCTACTCTTACATAATCAACAACTGATGTGACTGCTTCCCCTAACCATCTCTTTTCTCAGTCTCAGTAAATAAAAAAAGTCCCCACATAAGGGGGAAGAAAAAGCTATGTACATTTTTTCCTCAGAAGACGAGGATATGATTGTGTACGATGTGGACGAGGATGAACATTTTAATCAAATTTTAAAATTTGGTTACTCGCGCATATCTCATAACACCTACGAAATATCAAAATAAATGACGGAGATGACTGCTTTTAACAATGTCCAGAATTTGAAAAAGACTTTTTTGTTAATACTAATGTGTTGAGGAACTCCCCGACAAGGCTTTGTTTTTAAATTTGATCAGATTGACTTTTTTGTACAATTTTTTCCATTTTACCTTTCTTTTTAAACTAAAATTTAACAAAATTTCTCAGTATTTTTTATACTTTTAATGTTTTAAATGTATTTTAAAAACAAACGTGTCTTTTTTTTACCTAGTGTTTGGCGCAGTTTGGCCAAATTTGGCCCTTGCGCCATTAAACATCAAAATCCCCTCCCCACTCACTCACTCCGGGACTTTTTCTACTAAGCATATAAATACACTCCCCTTCCAAAAATTAAGCACGAAGATGTAAAATGCAAAAAAAAAAACAACAAAATACTGCTTTGATTGACAAAAATTTTGGGAGTAAAATAGCATATATATTTATAAATAAAAAAAAAAATCAATAATTATATACAGAAATGAAAACAAATTTTTAAATTTTTGTAAGTTTCAGATAATGTTTCTTTTGGAAATTAAAAAATTATTAAAAAAGTGAAAAAAAACGGGATAAAAAGAAAAAAGGACATTAATAAAATTTATTTATCCCCCTTCAACTGTAAAGCAAAATTTAAACCCCCTGACCCTGCTTTCAATTGGGGGGTCCCAAACCCCAAGAATTAAACAATCCCATTCTTTTGGAGCAGTTTTTCCCGCTCAATAAGAGGGTGGATGGAAACGTGAAGATACAACACGGCCGAGAGCATCCCAAAAAATTTTTTAATGAATTAAGGTCGGGCGAATATGCTGGCCACGCCATCGTTTCAATCCCCTTTACTCTCCAGGTGGGCATCGACGTGTCCCGGTTCATGGGGACCCCGTTATCATCCTTTAAAAAAAAAGTAGGGCCAACTGCTGCAGCGTACAATCTCCAAAAAGGTTTCTAGAACTTCATTTTCCTCCTCCCGGGGGTCACCTTCTTTGGGGGGAGTACGGGTTTCCCCGCTCCCCCGGGGGCCCCAGTGATCTTTTTCCCCTTCCCAAGGGGTTTACTGTCTTTTTGGGAAAAATGGGCTTACGAACCCAAAGGTTTTCCCTATTTATCTTTCCTATTTTTTAGCCCTCCTTCTTGCCGTTTTAAAATTTTCCCTTTTTTTCCTTTCCCCTCCCAAAACCCAGACCAATCTTACACAATGAACTTTGTTCAAAATTTTTTTTTCTATTGAAAAAACTCTTTTTAATACTAACATATTATGGTTTACATTTTTGTTTGTGTTAGTTTAGTTCCTTTTTTTGTATATTTCTTTAAATTTTGATTATTTGCTTTATTTATTTTCGATTAACCCCCTTGTTTTTCAACCCCATGTTTTTCCGTGTGCGGCGTCCCCTGGGGGGAAAAAGGTGTTCTGGGGATCCTTTGCGTTCCCTTTGCCCCTCTTCTCCCGTATGGAGGAGGTTGAGTCCTAAAGGGGTACCTCTGCGTTCCCTTTGGCCCACGCTTCACTGTAGGCGGGTGGGGGGGAGTGAACCCGCTCCTCTCAACCCAAACCAATCTTACACAATGAACTTTGTTCAAAATTTGTTTTTTTATTGAAAAAAATCTTTTTTTTAAACATATTATGGTTTTTCATTTTTTATTGTGTTGGGTTTTGTTCTTTTTTGTTTTATTTCTTTAAAATTTTTTATTATATTTCCTTTTTTTTGTTTTCGATTAACACCGGTTTTTAACCCCCCATGTTTGCCGTGTGCGGGTTTCCCCTAAGGGGAAAATGGTGTTCTGGGGATCCTTTTCGTTCCCTTTTTCCCAAGCTTCTCCAGTATGGAGGAGGTTAGTGGTCTAAGGGGACCTCTGCGTTCCCCCTTTTGGGCCCCCGCTTCACTGTAGACGGGTGGGGGGTGACCCGCTCCTTCCCAAACGGCTGGGAATTTCTTCGGGGTCCCCGAAGGGGGGCCTGCCAGGGTTAGGTGCTGCAGATAAGGGGTGCGGGGTTTTTCCCGTTGGATCCCCCACCCTGGACTGTATCACTATGTTCTGGGTGTACTTCAGGTAAACGCCGTGCCCGGGTTTTTTGGGCCCGTTTTCCGGCCCTGCCTCCTTTTTGTTGGACTCCGTGGTGGGTGGAGGCACGCCAGGATGAAGTGGGATACGCGGGTTTTTATGGATCCCCAAAATTGGGGCCCGGGAAAAGGGCCCCGTATTACCCCCCCCAACTTCCCAACCCCTTGGGACGTTTTTTCTATACTATCACTACCTAATAATAAAAAGTCTAAAAAACCCCCTTTTTCTTTTTTTCAAAGCTCTCCCAAACTATAGGCAGGCCCAAAAACCGTTAAAAAAGCGATCAGGTGATTTACTTATAGAAACAAAATCAAACATTCAGTCAAAAAACTTATCTGTCTGCAAAAAAATTTCCCAGATTCTCCCCTTATAGTTACCCCCTTAAAATCTTTAAATTCCTGTCGAGGTGTCATTTCCGAACCTGACCTGTTTTTGTGTTCTTCTGATGCTGAGATCCTTGAGGGATTTTCAGACCAGGGTGTGGTGCAGGTCCCAAAAAGAATCACTTTAAAGAAAGATACTCACATTATTCCAATAAAACACTTAATTTTTTAAAGTTCAATAGCCCAAAACGCCCACCATAAAAGGGTGGTTATTTAAATTGTAAAAACCGTCCCCATATACCGAAATCCTCTACGCTGTTACAAGTGTCCCGAGATTCGGACACTCCCCAAACTTCTTGCCGGGGGTCAATTAACATGCTCTAGATGTTTTCATCCGTTGGGCATTCTTCCACGGATTTTTTTCTCAGAGCCGAAATGGTTTTAAATTTTACCCAGTCCCATCCATCCGATTCAAATTATGCCCGAAATGGAAAATGAAAAACAGATACGGGAAAAAAAAAAAATAAAAATATTTCTTACCCGAAGCACGTTTTAAAAACCCCCCAATTATCCCCAAACTTACGCTCAAGCTGCCAAATTTTCTACTTCAAATAATTCTACCCAAACAGATGAAAAATATAACAAAAATAAAATGTCCACCTTTAAAATTACTTGAACCACTCCCTAAAACAAATATATCCCAAAATCCCCCCTATTTCCACATCATCCCCCAAACCGGAACTCGTACCATCCCCCCAGAAATTACCGTCTCTGAACCCCAGTCACCTCTTCCTGTATCTAGTAATGCACTTTCCACCACAACAATATGTTCACCCCTATTAAAACTTCATCCATGTCCCCTTCCTCACCCAACTCCCAAAACTCAACCCCCCCACTGGCTCTACAACAATAGAGGGAAATTTGGAATTCGAAAAAAAAAAAAAATTCGGGATAGGGAAAAAAAAAAATACTTAAAACAATAGTAGACATAAAAAAGACTCCACATAAACCGCGAAAACCAGCCTCTGAAAAATTTCACAACGGGGGGGGAAGAAATATTTAAAATACGACGTGGAGGGGTGAAATTGAACCTGATCCTAATTTTGTGGTAAAAAAAGGAAAAACTTTTTTTTCAAAGGAAGTTTACTTTTAACCCCCACAAAACAGAAAAAAAGCTTTTTTTGAATACTAAAAAATACTTTGGGTTTCCCCCCCCAATCCAAAATTTTTAAAAATATTGAAAGTGAATTTTATACTTTTTTTTAAAATTTTTTAAATTTTTTTAAAAGAAATTTTTTTGTTTAAATATTAAAAAAGGGTTTTTATGTTTGGCGCAGTATAGCCAAAATTGGCTCTTGCGCCCTAAACCCCCAAATTTACTCACTCACCCCCCTCAATCGGCTGGTAGTACCTCTCTTCGGATCCCCGAAAGAAAACTTTTTTTTGGGGGTTTTGGTGCAGATAAGGGGTGTCGGGGTTTAACCCCTTGGATTTACCCTGGACGTTTTCACTATCTTCTGGGTGGCTCTGGGGAAAACGCCGTGCCTGGTTTTGGCCAGATGACCGGCACACTGCCTCCCCGTTGGACCCCCGTGGTGGGTGGAGGCCCCCAAAGGGCGAAGTGGAAAACGCGTTTTATGGATCCAAAGCTGCTGTACCGGGTAAAAGGGCCCCATTACCCAACCCAAGTATTGACAAAAATTTCGACTAAATTAAGATTTTTACCCCCCGAATAATGGCATGTCTACTAAATCACAATTTGCTATAAGAAAACACTCATTGGAATAGGTGGTGAACCCCAAATCAGTCAAACGATTAAAGGGCAGGGGGTCTACTTTATTCAATCACCCCTGAATCTTCTACAATACCTGATTTAAAAAAAAAATGCAAAACTCATGCAAGGAAAAGAAAGAAACAATTACTAAAAAAATGAAGAGGAAAAAAAATAAAATTAAGATGGCTCCACATAGACCAAAAATCGTCGCATGTGGAATATAACACGGATGGGGAAGCATAATCGTATACGACATGGGAGAAAAAGTAAATCACCGAAAAAGAACCCCAGAAAACCCAAAAAAGGATCGATCTACTTGTCCAAAGACTACGGAAAAGTGGGTTGGAAACGTAAAAGTATTCACATACTTTAACTAAAAACCGAGTTAAAGCAAAAAGTAATTTTTTTTAAAATTTTTGTTATGAACATACACTTATCATCTGATTTGGGGTGGGAAATCCTCACCAAAATTTATTCCAAATTTTACCTTTTACAAATTCACTTTCTAGCTTTTTTTTATAATAAAAAATTTTTTTAAATGAATATTAAAACAATCTTCTAAATATTTGCTTTTAGATATACCTTTTATTCATGTCTTTTTAAAAATTTTATCTGTTTTCCAAAAAATTTTTTATGTCTTTTAAAAAAAAATGTTTGGGCAGTATAGCCGGAAATCAGCTCTTGGCCAAAAAACCCCCAAAACACTCACTCACTCCCACCCCCTCGGGGGGCTCACCTTTTTTTAGGTGGTCGGGTTTCACGCCCCCGAGGTCCCCTAGTGTCTTTATTTTTTTCCAAAAGGGGTTTTTACTGTTTTTGGTAAAATGGGCTTCACGAACCCCAGGGTCCCCTAGTGATCTTTCTCTACCCCCTTCTTCTTGCCATTCAAATTTCCCTTTACTTTTTTTTTGACCACAGACCAATCTAACAAAATGAACTATGTTCAAATTTTGTTTTTTCTGATTTTTACGTTTTACTAACATATTATGGTTTACTTTTTGTATTGTGGTTTGTTTCTTTTCGTATTTTTTTTAAATTTTTTGGGATTATGTTGTTTATTTTTTTCGATTAACACCGTTGTTTTTCAACCCGCATGTTTGCCGGGGGCGTCCCCGAAGGGGAAAATGGTGTTCTGGGGACCCTTTTTGGTTCCTTTGCCCCGCTTCTCCAGTATGGAGGGTTAATGCCTGGGATACCTCTGCCCCTTTTGGGCCCCACGTTTACTGTAGACGGGTGGCGGAGTGAGCCCGCCCTGTCAATCGGCTGGTAGTACCTCCCCGGTGTCCCCGAAGAGACCTCCCCAAAAGGTTAGTGCTGCAGATAAGGGGTGTCGGTTTTACCCGTGGACCCCACCCTGGACTTTTCCTATGTTCTGGTGTACCCGGTAAGCCCCGTGCCTTTTTTGGGAGTTGACCGGCACACTGCCTCCTTTTTGGGACTCCGTGGGGGGTGGGGCACCCCGGGATAAGTTATTCGGTTATTATGGACCCCGCTGCTGTCCCCGGGTAAAGGCCTCGTTTTCCCCCTCTCAACATTGACCGATATCGACTCAACCGATTTCTTTTAATTTCTTTGAATAATGAAAGGGATCAAAATCCCCTTTTTGCTAAAAGAAAGCCATTGTAGGAATAGGTGGTGAACCTAAATCTTTTAAAAAGTTAAACCCGGTGATCACATGAAACACTCTCCCCCTTACAAACAAAGTCTTTCCTTCTCAAAAACTTTCTGAACTCACCTGTAACAATAAGCCCAAATAAAACTCTTAATTCATGCCGCGGTGCATTTCTGAACCTGACCTGTTGACCCCCCCTGAATAAATCCGAGGGATTCTCCGATCGGGGGTGTTTTCAGTCAGGAGAATCTAAAAAAAATACAACTGTTATCCCGACCAAACATTTTTTTAACCCAACACCCCCACACTACCCCAAAACTTAAAGCTGGCTATTTAAATTGAAAAACCGTCCATAATTGGGAATCCTCTGCGCTTTTTTTGGAGAGGTTGGGACCCCCAAACTGCCTGCAGAGGACAATTGACGTTCTAGGGTGGTCTATTGGGATACCTTGTGCAGTCTGGGCTGAAATGCGTCAATTGTA
The DNA here is from genome assembly GCA_019973955.1 of Trichonephila inaurata madagascariensis. Lineage (NCBI taxonomy): Eukaryota > Metazoa > Arthropoda > Arachnida > Araneae > Nephilidae > Trichonephila > Trichonephila inaurata. The sequence goes on along the minus strand of BMAV01022249.1, from coordinate 4,212 downwards.
CACAGCAACCCCCCGCGGTTCTAAATTTTTGCCCAAAATGGAAAACAGAAAAAGAAATCAAACAATTAAAACAAACAAAACATATCATATTTAGAACCCCAAAAATTTACCCCCTCAACCTTCTCAAACTTATGTAACTGCCAAATCCTCTTTCTTTCCAAAAACGATAAAAGATAAAAAAAGAAATTCCCGGTTCCAACCCTAAAACCAACCCCCAAAACAAATTTTTCAAAAACCCATCCTGTTATATCCACATCATGTTCTCCCAAGCAGAACTTTTTGCCGCCCCCTCTGCAACAGAATCTTGTCTCTAAATGTCAACCACCTATTCCTGTATCTAGCACTTTCCACCACAAATAATATATTTACCCCTATTAAAGTTCATCAACCATGTCCCTTCCTCACCCGGGTTCCGGTATTCAACCTTCTTCTGGCTCAAAAATACCCTAAAGCACTCATTCAACCACTGTATCAATGTTTAACCCCTTTCCAACTAAAACATGTCCCGCTTTGAAACTGAAATCTGTACCCCAAAACCATACCTTCTCCATCCCAGGATGCAAAACAAACTTCAAAAAACCAAGAAAAGACGTCCCAAAAGAAATCTTCCTCCGACATAGATATAAAATTGACGCCTCCCAAAAAATAAAAAAAAAACCTATACAGGGAAACAACAGACGAGGACATGATTGTATACGATGTTCCCGAAGAGATGGAATCCCCAAGAAAAAAAAATTCCTCAAAGGGAATAGAAGTACTTTCGGAAGAATGGTGGCAACTGAATCTTGGAAACAAAAGAATATCCCGTTGACTCCAACCCTCGAAAAAATCGGAATTAAAAAACAAACTTTTAAAACATTTTGCAACATACTTAATTATTTTAATACAAAATTTTTTTCTGTCATGTTTTAAATTTTTTTCTTTATACATTTCTTTTTTTTTAAATTTATCCTTATTTTAAAATCTTGTTGACATGTTGGGGTAATACATCACCACAATGTATTTCCCACTTTTGACTTTTAATAAAATGTAACAATTAAATATGAATTTTAAAAAATTTTTTAAAATTTTTTATGTTTTAAATAACTTATATCTTTTTAAAAATTTTTAAATTTAAAAAAAAAAAAACTTTTAATGGAAATTAAAAACAAATTTTTGGGGCAGTATAGCCGAAATCGGGTCTTGGCCAATAAAACAAAATCACTCACTCCCCACTGGGTAAGCGCCGTGCCTGGTTTTGGCCCAAAGACCGGCCCAAAATGCCTCCCTTGTTGGACTCCCCTGGGGGTGGAGGCCCCCAGGATGAGTGGTATACGCGTTGTTATGGGTCTAATACTGCTGTGCCGGGAAAAACCCTTATTACCCACAACTCTCAACATTGAACAGACGCCATACTGCACGTTTTTTTTATATCACTGCCTAATAAATAAATGTCTAAAAATCCCCCTTTTCTATTTTCAAAGCTCTCCAAGCCGGGGGGCCCAAACCGTTAAAAATGCGATCAGGTGATTTACTTATAGAAACAAAAACAAATATTCAGTCAAAATCTTATCTGTCTGCAAAAACATTTCTAGTTCTCCCCCTTTTAGTTACCCCCCCATAAATCTTTAAATTCCTGCAGGGGTCATCTCCGAACCTGACCTGTTGTGTACTTTGATGCTGGATTGGGGGATTTTTAGACCAGGGGGTAGTGCAGATCAGAAGAATCACTTTAAAGAAAAAACTCACATTATTCCAACTAAACCTTAATTTTAACGTTCAATGCCCCAAAATGCCAACTACCATAAAACCGGTTATTTAAATTGTAAAATCCGTCCCTATATACCCCCCTCTGCGTGTTTTTTAAATGCAGAGGTTTGGTCACTCCCAAACTTCCCCGCCGCGGTCGGGTTAACATTCCGATGTGCAACCGTTGGGCTTCCCCACGGATTGTACCCCAAAAAATAAATTGCCGAATCCCCTTCATCGATTCAAAATTATGTCCAAAATGGAAGTTAGAAAAACAAATTCAGGAAATTAAAACAAATAAAAAAAAATTTCTTTCCCAGAAGCACGCAAATTAATAGTGCCTCAACTATCCCAAACATATGCTCAAGTTACAAAACCACAGCAAAACCAGACACACATGTCACAAACTGATCCAAATATTACAAACATAATCGCCCACTTTTATGTCTGAAACCCCATCTTCTGAAAATCTATACCAAGTATTTTGGGTTTTATCTACGTTTCTACGTCATCTTCATCCACTCGCAATCTAATTCCTTCCACATTCAATACTACCAACAACTCAAAGCGATCTTTTTTACCAATACCCCTTACTACTACTACTACTTCCCCCACAATAGCCTAAATACTTCCTTTTATCTTATCAACTGGTAAATTCTTACAACTTCTAATAAATTTGCCACTCTATCAACTGATGTTCAATCATCAGTTTCCATACATTACAGCTACTACACCCAAAAGAAACATAACACATCCCAACAAAATTTCAAAAAATAGAAAAAAAACCCCCAAAAATCAAAACCAGAAATAGAAATAAAAATGACCCCACAAAAAACCCAGAAAGCCAGCACCTGAAGAATATACTACTGATAAAAGAAGACATGCTTGTATATGACGTGGGGGAAAAAATTTGACCCAGACCCTTTTTGGATAAATTCAAGATGAAAAAAAATGTTTTAAACGATCCTCAAGCATATATACGCAAGTTAACCCCCAACCCGATTCAGGACAAAAAAAAAGCAAAATATATATATATTTTTTTAACATGTATTGCCTGACTTTGTTTTAAATAACATGTTCCATTCTTATTTTTCAATTTTTTTTTAATTTTATATTCTGACTTGGTGGCAAATCCCCCCAAATTTTTTTTTATTTATTTAAAAACGGTTTAATTGATTCGAATTTTAATTTTTTAAAACTGTTTATCATTATATTTAAATATTTTATAAAATATTTTAAATTTCTTATAACAAATGTTTGGCGGTATAGCCGGGTTTGGGTCTTGCCCAAAAAAAAACATTCACTCACTCACCTCTACCCAAGCAGAACTTTTTTTCCTCCCCCCTCTCAACGGAATGTAATATTCTAAACCTCAACCACCTATTCCTGTATCTGGTGACCCTTTCCACCACAAAAAAAGTTTACCCCCTTTTAAACTTCATCATCCATTTCCCCTTCCTCATCCAACTCAATACTCAACCCCCCACTGGCTCTACAACAATAGAAATTTTAATTGGGAAAAAATTTGTGATAAAAAAAAAAAAAATACAAAACAATAGTAGACATAAAATGATCCACATAAACCGCGAAAACCAGCTTCGAAGAATATACAACGGAGGAGGAAGAAATAAATATACGACGTAGAGGATGAAATTTAACCTAATCTAATTTTGTGATAAAAAAGGAAAGACTTTTTTACAAGGAAGTTTACTTTTTTAAATCCTACAAAACAGAGAAAATAGCTTTTTTTGAATACCTATATTGGGGAATTCTCCCCAAATCTGAAAAATATATTGAAAATGAATTTTTTATTTTTAAGATTTTAAATTTTTTTAAAAGAAATTTTATAAACCTTTTAATATTTTAAACATATGTTTTGCGCAGTATAGCCAAATTCCTTGCGCCATAAAACAAATTCACTCACTCAAGCAAGCCCAACTCTGCCATCCACCACAGAAATTACCTCCTGAACCTCAGCCACCTGTTCCTGCCTGTAAATACTTTCCCCACAAACAATATGTTCACCCCTATTAAACTTCATCATCATGTCCCTTCCTCATAATCTAATACCAACCCGCTTCCGGCTCTACAACAATAAAAAATTTGAATTCGAAAAAAAAAAAAAATTGGGATAGTAAAAAAAAAAAATCAAAACAAATAGTAGAAAAAAAATGACTCCACATAGACCGCGCCAGCTTCGATGGTATATAACGGAAAGGAAGAAATGATTGTTTGACGTGGGAAAATGATTTGAATCTAATCCCGATTACGTTAAAAATGGAAAAAATTATTTCGGGGATCTTTTCTTTTAACTCCTACAAGACGGAAAAAGTTTTTCTGAATACCAGTCAAACTTGGTGCGGAATTCTAACTTTTTAAATATACGAGAATGACTTTTATACGTATTTTTAAGATTTTAAATTTTCTTAACGAAATTTTATTAACTTTTTTAAAATTTTAAGAATGTTTGGGCAGTTTGCAAAA
>BMAV01022248.1:22833-48731 GCA_019973955.1 Trichonephila inaurata madagascariensis | reverse complement strand
ACCACCTAACAACTGAAATGGGATATGTTAATGAGATTGCTAATATAAAACGATTTGAAATGGAGAGATTTACGGAATACTGAATAGCTGATTGTGGAAATTATAAGGTCGACAAGTCGCCAAAAATAATGCCAACTCCGCTGAATTATTTCACGAAGTTTCCTATGAAATATTGAGGATGGCATGCTTGCGATTATTTTTTCTTACTTAGAATATATTGAAAAAAAAATAGAACTATATATAATACATGTAAATTACAGTTTTACTGTTTGAGCAAACTGTGTATGAACAGTTGTGTAATTTGTACTTTGGAGGTTGGTTCGCCCTCAATTGGACAGGGGGGAAACCCCCCCCCCTTCTCCTAGTTATTTTAAATTTAAAAAAAACATTTTAAAGTATTTCTCTATTTAAAAAATTTTAATATTTTTGAACAATTTATTTCTAATATTATCAGTAGTATTTCTCACAATTCTCTGCAGGGATTGGTGTTTTCGTTTCGGAGACCAATAAAAAAACAGTGAAAACATCTAAATTTAATTTCAATGATTTTTTTAAAAAATAGCCAATCACCTAAATCCTTATTCCATGCACAGAATCGTTAAACGCGTATACACAAAACAACCGAAAATTTTTTAAAATTTTATTACTATATATATATATATATAAAACCCTTAGCACTTTAAGTACACGATTAATGTGAAAAATTAAAACCCCGAGAAAAAGCCATTTACATTTAAATGTCGATAAAATAAATGCAAGAGCTCAATGCAGGCGTCACGTGTTCAAATTTAGTTTTGCGCTCCGACAGACTGTTAAAAAATTAAATAACTGGGAAATAAAGGCAGTTACAGCTACGAATTTTTGTTCATGAAGAAAGGTTGCCCAGTTAAAATGATATGCTAAAAAAATCAAGAATTTTGTCATTTTAAAGGTAATGTCTCTCCATAAAAAAAAAAATTATAGCCATGCGAAACTGTAAACTAGGAATTTTCGATAAATTTTGAATTAAAAAAAAATTACAAATTCACTTAATGTATCCGACTACTTACCCAATGAAATTGGTAATGTGCCCGAAAAAGTTACCAATCTTGCCGGGCACATAAATTATGAAGTGGATGATAATGACGTTCATGAACTGCTGGATTTCCACCATCAGAAGCTGACAGTGGAATATCTCATAGAATTGCATGAGCTAGAGCAAAACATTGAAGACTTGAGTCTTTAGTCCCAGTTCGATGGAAGGTCGAATGACGGTTGAGAATTTGACAGAAGGTCACAGTTTAACTGAAAAAGGGTTACAAATTTTAGAAAATACAAACTGCAAACGAAAACCTTTTTTCTACAATATAACCAGGAATAAAAATATATGTATATTATTAGCTTAGTATGAGGAAATTTTTTGTGGGAGAAAAAAAATTTCTGACTTGGCAGATTACTTGTAGAAAGTTTCATAAAATCTAACATCAGAATAACTTCGTCTTGCATTTATGTTATCTAAGATTTTATTATACATTGTTTTTCTAGTTTATTTTCTTTCATCTGTGGTATCAATTAAAAACAAATGTATGTGAATTTATATGCGAAATTATATCCCAACTTACGCAGTTATAACTCAGTCTCCTCTACCACGTAACTTCGGGGTATTACTGAAGACACGATGAATGAAGGGAAAATGGACGAAATAAAAAAGAAATGACTGATACATGTATTAAATTATAGTTCTATAAACCCAAATACGAAATTAATTGCAAAAATAATATTGTTCATAATAATAGTTGAGTTATGGGTCTTATATACAAGGAGAGGGCACGACTAAGGAAATTCATTTGGGGTCGAGACTTTGTGTAATAGTAGTACTCCCTTAGGGTGATCAACCCTCAATGTAATTCCGCCGAATGGCGAGTCAATTCGGAGAAAATAGCATTCGAAATTCATACTTAGCTTTTATACAATTAAATTTAATTAACGTCAGAGATGTTTTGGCATAGATGGTAGAGTACCTGTTTAGCACGCGGTCGGCTAAGGTTCAAGTCGTGCGATCGTTTTTTTTTTTTTTATTTTTTTTTTAAATTGGTTTAAAATTATTTTTACAATTAAATAAATTTATTTAAAAAAGATATTAATTATTTTATATAATTATAAAAGAATTAAACTATTAATATATAATATAACACAAATATTATTTTTATTATATTAGTTATTAAATAATTTCTTCATATTATAATTATTATAACATATTTTATATATAATATTTTATTTATAATATATTGTATTTCCCACTATTTGTAACTAAATTCTATGTAAAATATCATTTAAATCTTATTATAATACATTTTTATAAAAAAATATTAATAATTATACTTATAAAATATAATATAAATCTTTGTATAATTACAGAAATTACTTAGTCTTAAAATAATAAATAATTATCTAAAATATCATTTAATATTTGATAAACCTTTTTTAAATAAATTTATTTAATTGTAAAAATAATTTAAAAAATAAAATTGAAAAAAAAAACGATCGCGCAACTTGAATCTTGGCCGACTGATTGGTAAACTGCGAACCATCTGTGCCACAGCATCTCTGACGCTAAATAAAACTTAATTGTATAAAAGCTAAGCATGGATTTCGAAGGCTATTTACTGTGAATTGACTGACCATTCGGCGGAATTACAAAGAGGGTTGAACACCCTAAAGGGGTACTGCTAGCTACACAAAGTCTCGTCCCGTAATGAATTTCATTTGTTGTTCCATCTCTTTGTTAGTTAAAATATACTTGTTTTATTTTTCAGGGCTAATTGTAGATACCGAGGTTATGAAATAAATAGCACAATTCGCAGTCAGAGATAAATGTGAACTTATTAAGCAATTTTAATGTTTTACAAATAAAATTGTGTCAAAAAGAACCTTTAAGCAAATACAGTCGAACCTCTGTATTGCGAATTTTTCTATGTAGCGAACTTTTTCCTGGAACCTTGAACATTTCACGATTTTCTTCATAAAATAACCTCTCTATAGCGAAGTGCATTTTCTGTGTAACGAACTTTTTCTTTTGCGATTCAATTTTTGTTCTCTCCGTTTTTTAAGTATTTCCGAACATTTCAAGTTATTCTCTCTTTAACACATTTTATGGTGGTCATAAATCTCGAACTGGTTTTATTAGATCCTAAGTCGCCGAGAGCAATAGAGTTCGGAACGTTTAATCCAAGAAGTGCAAGCTCCATTACCCAGTTCACTAGAAACCTCTTCGATACCCTCTTTCACCCTCAGTGGAATTGTGCCGTGTTCTAATTATAAAATAATTTATGTTTAATATTACTTGTATGCTTTAAATTATAAAATATCCTCAAAATGCATTAATTTTAGTATAAAATTATTTTCTTAATATTGGATACTGCGACATTCTTTTTTCTTGTTTTCTTTGCAGTTTTTCTTTTTTTCTTTTTTAATAAGTATGATACATAAAATAAACATATATTAATTTACAAAAAGGTGTGAATAACTACTTCTTTTAATATATAGTGTTTATGAATTTAAAATTTGTTTTATGTGGTTTATAATGTATATCAAAAGATGAACCTCTATATAACGAATTTTCCGTATAACGAACTTTTTTCTGGGATTTAGTGACTTCGTTATATAGAGGTCCAACTGTAGTATATTTTACTAACGAGTTTTTTTCGATGCTACGAAAAACGTAAATTTTTCCCCACTTAATCATAGAAAGAAATTTTAAATATTCCAGTCGATTGGTGTAAATAATCTGGACAATCGTACAAAATAAGTGAGATAAAAGAACTCATAAACCTTTAGTAATTATTTTATTCTTTTAAAATGAATTATAATGAAAGACAAAAAATTTTCACGGCAGTTACATTTGTGATCCCTCATTTCTCAACTGATTTAACTACCTATTTTATCTTCACATAAAAAGATTATTAGAAGGAACAAACCTCTTCTTACAATTCAAACTTCTTTAAGAAAAAGAGAAAAAGGTTCTACTATTCGAAATACTTCTAACAAAAAAAGAAAAAGAAAATAATATGACAACGCTTCAGAACAGTGTTTAAAAACTAGACGGAAATTAGAATTTAATTATGCTTAATTTTCGTTTAATTATATTTAATGAAGATGATTACGTCTTTCTTTTTAATTACTATTGTTTTTTTTTTTTTTTTTTTTTTTTTTTTTTTTAGAATTCCGCAGCTTATTTTATTTGCCATTTAAGTGTGTACTTTGACATTTAATTAAGTCGGTATATTAATGCTTTGAAGATATTCTTGTTCGTGTACTACAAATATGATTAAATGGGGAAGTTTTTCGTGTTTTATTTTTTGCTGCGATTGTATTGAATGAATGTTAAGTTTTTAATTAATGATATACATTGCTCTCAGTAATACATATTTTTTTTTTTAAAAAATTGAATTTCGTAATAGGGAAGGAGTTGAAAATAATATTCAAAATCTTTGAAGAAGTTATACATAAGAGCAAATATTTTTGTTCGAAGTTCTTTATATGTCTTAATAGTTTTCATCAAAATAAGTGCAGCATAAGAAGTTTCTTTAACTATATTAAATATTTTTTATGCAAGGAAGGAATCTTAAAAATCTCAGAAACATTTGCTTATATTCCAGAAGTAACCATTGTCCTCCTGTTAGCCACAATGCTTCATTTATAGAAGGATATAATTAAAAACAAAGTCTAAAACAAAAAAAAATCATGCAATGGCTAAATCATTTCTGTCTTAGAATACATCATTTTATTTCCAATGATTCTTTGCTAAAAAAAGGGTTTTTACTCAACATTTCACTTTATGTAAATACTAGGGTTTCTGATTTCCCGGATTTTTCCATTCCCAGGAATGTCCAGGAAATGTCCCGGGACTACATCAAAATTTCAAACAATTTAAAAACAAGTTATTTTTAAATAAAGTCAATAATAATTATATAAAATAATCATACATATAAATTCAAAAATTAATACTTATTTATATAATAAGCTAAAAAATACAAAAAATATATGATAAATTTATTATTCATTTTTAAAATAGGATTTCAGAAAGCATAAGCAATCTATACTTTTATCACTCAGCCTAGTTCTAAGCTTTGTGATGAACAATCCGGCTGCAGAAAAATGCTCTCTCGGCTTCAACTAACGTTGGAGGAATTGTTTTTAAGGCCTCATATAGTTTTATAAGGTTTGGTGATGGATGTTCAGTCGAGTCGAACAACTGCAGTTCTTGTTTCATGATTTTGTTGAAACTGGTACTTTTTTGGTTGAACAATATAAAACTTTTGTTTTAGAGTAGATTGCTTTCTCTAATTTTTCGTCCAACGCCAGAGGTTTTTCTTTCAAAATCTCCATGATCTCATTTCTTGAGTGCATAGAGTTGTATATTGACTCCTCTTCTTCGCAGAAAAGCCTTGTCCCTAACATTTGGGCTTGTCTAACCACACTATTTTCACTAAGCAATCGCGAAATATCAACAGTAAAATGTCAAAATAAAGTCAAAAATAGCTACATCATAGATCATAGAATAGAAACCGTAGTAAATATTAGGTTGGGGAAAAAGAAATCCATTATTTTTTCGGTAGATGGCTAAAATGTCGATATCTCGTGAAGTATCGATTAAACAATTTCAAATTTTTGCTCGTTGTCAAGATGGCATTTCACACTAAAAAAATTATTTTGCTTTTTTTTTGTTTGTTCCATCCAGTTGTGAGTTACAGGGTATTAAAAATGATAGTCAACGAAGAGAAAATTTGGTTCTTTTTACAGTTTTCTTTGATAAAGGCGAAAATGCAAGCCAGGTGGCTAAAATTGCGAATGGTGTTTATGATTCCGATACTGTAACAGCTAATTACGTGAAATTTTGTGTTTCGTCGATTCCGTTCAGGTATTTTTGATGTTAAAGATGCACCTCGTATAGGCAGACCCGTTATCGAAAATGTCGATAAAATCACAGAAATAATCGAAATTTACCGGCATGTTAGTAGTCGTAGCATCGTCCGGGAGCTAAAAATCAACCATAAAATAGCCATTTGCGCAAAATTGGATTTAAAAAGAAGCTCCATGTTTGGGTGTCACACCAATTAACACCATAAAATATGATGGATCAAATTTCCATCTGCGAAGCCTTGACCAAACGGAATGAAATCAACCCATTTCTTACACGGATGGTGATTGGGGATGAGAATTGGGTCACATACTACAATATTGTGTGAAAACGATCGTCGTCAAAGTGCGGTGAAGCAGCTCAAACGGTGGCCAAACCAGGACTAACAGTCAGGAAGGTTCTACTGTGTATTTGGTGAGTCTGGAAAGGAATCATTTATTAGGAGTTACTTCCGCATGACCAAACACTAAATTCAGATCTCTACTGTCAACAACTGGGCCGTTTGAAGCTAGCAATTGACCAGAAATGGCCAACAGAAGAGGCGTTGTGTTCCATCAGGACAATGCCAAGCCACATACTTCTGTACTTACTCACCAAAACCTCTGGGAGCTTGGTTGGGAAGTATTAATGCATCCACCATGTAGTCCGGACCTGGCACCAGCGATTACCACATTTTTCTCGCATTGCAAAACTTCCTGGGTGAAAAGAAATCGGGATCAAGAGAAGATTGTGAAAATGTTTTCGCCAATAAGGGCCAAGACTTCAATGAGAGAGGCATCATGAAGCTATCTTTAAAATAGCAATGAATTACGCAGCAAAACGGTGCATATTTGACCTAAATCGGACAATCGGAAAGCATGTTAAATAAAGTCTAGATTTTCATGCAAAAATAATGGATTTCATTTTCCCCAACCTAATACTAGCTCACTTCGCTGGATACATCATACCGTTGTAAGACTATGTATTCATTTTTTAGATTATTGTTATCTTTCTAGCATAAAGCGTTCCGTTACATTGAAAAATATTTTTACAGCATTCGCCTCTTGATTTTAAAAGGGCAGGAGTAAATTCTAAGACAAAGTAGATTTATTATTTAGGCCCCTGCACTCCTCTGCCGTCGATTTCCTCAAACAGTATTTTCAGAGGATCTCTACTCAGAAAAAGAAACATATTTGCCAATTTAAAATCTGCAGCATTAATTATTTTGCTCTTTTAATCCCCTCACAAACCCCCTTTGATAGTTCATTTTCACAGGACATCTATTCAAAAGATAAAACATGCTTACCGAATTTGTAGTTTGTATAAGTCTAATAGTTTAAAAAATGGAATTTTCTTTTATGTACAGCGCTCATCTTCTTTGAGAGTCGTTTTCCTCAAAAGTAGTTCATATTGGATTTCTATTCGAAATAAGAAAATGTTTCAGGATTTCAAATCTGTAAGTCTAATATTCTAAAAATAGGATATTTTTTTTTAATCTACAACTCATCCGCAACACCCATTCCTCTTCTGCAATTCCTCTTAGGGATCGATTTCCGCAAAACCTTTCTTAGTTGATCACAACAAACGAAACATGCTAAGTTGTTGTTGTTACTGATGCAACCTGATCAGGAAAGGCCAGATCGAGGACCACGAAATTCATCATGGCAAAGGGCTATGTGACGCCTGTCATTAGCCGTAGCTTTGAGCATCATAAAGGTGACAGTACGATTTGACTCGTTTCCACCCCAATTTTGAGGGAGGACACCTGGGGGTGGTCAGAGGCCTCCAACCTCTCTACCCCTTCCACCAACCACGCGAGAGGACTTGCGGCTCGACGGCTATTTAGAGTACCCCCATGCCGCAAAGGCACTATACATTTACAAACAACCATGTCTTCTCCGGGATTCAAACCTAGTCCCTACGGCACCGCAGTCAACGTCGCTAACCACTATACCGGCTTGGTGACAAAAACATGCTAAGTAAATTTCAAATGTGTTCGTCTAATTATTCAGAAACGGGAATTTTACTCTGTCTATATCCCTCCGCAACTCCCTCCGGAAGTCGATTTAAAAAAAAACCTCGCTCTTAGCGAATCTTTGTTCATAAAAAGGAATTTTCCTACCAAATTTCAAGACTGCAGCTCTAAAAGTTCTGGTGATAGTACGAGGAATGAGTGGAAGAGTTTATATTTTTCTCTTATATATATATATGCAGATGTATAAAAGTTTAAAATTTATTTTTAAATAATGTACTCTTATTTTAATATCAAAAAGTATTGTTTAAAACTTGGATACAAGAATTGATATTTTTTTCATTAAAATATGTTCAAAACTAGCAAGTGCGTATATCATCAATCTTTTTAAGTTAATAACTAAAATATGACAAGAACAGTTTATCATTATCAACTTCAACGTAAATACATCATAAATGAAATTGTTCCTAAATAACAGTAATTTTTTTTTTAAAATTGTCTTTATTCAAGTGCTTCTCAAAGTTTCAATATTCGCTATCCAATATTCAATCAAAATTTTCATCGCGCCCCCCTCATACAATAACAACGTATTGAATTCAATAATACTATACTTTGATGCCAAAACTACAACACGAGCGTATATAAACGCTTCGCTCAGCTAAAGCATTAGTTTCGCCCGACGTATATATACGTCTTTCTGAAGTACGATCTTTTCTGTCCACTGTTATCCCTAAAATTATTCCGAATCTTTTCGAATGCAATAAAAGAACCTAGAAAATGTTTCCCAAGGATTTACTTATTTCAGATTATTTTTGCTTCTTTATTCCGCCCCCCCCCCTAATACATCGCATACGTGCGCGTACGTGGAAAACGGTTGGCATTGGGAAGCGAATCGCGTAACTTTCAATGGCAGTTAAGAGATTTATTATAAACCGTACACGCTATCAAGATATGAGTTAGTGTTAATTTTTGTTGATAATTTTATATATAACACACAATCCCATGGGCTCACTGGTAATTATTAAACTTGTTCTTAACTTAGTATTGTTAAACTAAATTATAAAATACATTGTGTAGCACTGATATATTTATAAGTGTAATACATCAATATAAATATGTATTTTATTTTTTATTATATCGGAATGTATTTTGTTTGTTTACTTTCAGTAAATTAATATATATATTTATTAAATAATCTTTTGATTTGGACTTTTTAATATGCTCGCACCCCCAGGAGAGTCATCACGCCCCTCAAAAGGGGCACGCCCCACAGTTTTAGAAACGCTGCTCCATTCTGAGTCACTTGTAGCTGAATAACCGCAATGGCACCAAACGGCATATAGTCTATTAATGGCATGAGAAATAAAATTCCGGGGAAAAAGTATTTCCAAAAATCGCTGATAGGAGTATTCATGGCACTATGGTAGCTCACCAAACCTAAATCAGCCTGATTCCATATGGGACGAGACCCCTTCGAAGTCTAGGCCCCAGGCCCAAACCTGGTTGCTCCATGCCTTACAGCATTCCTGCGCCTATTCCAAAAATTTCTTCTGCTCTAACAGTGCCTCCTCAAATTGTGCATCATATGTGTCCCCTATACCTTAAATGACTCAAGTGTCACAGGTTCTCCTGTACCTCATACAACTCTTGTACTAAAAATATCTATTGCTCTAAATGTGCCTCTTCTACCACACATTGGATAATACCACGTTGGTCATATGCGTGTGATGGATCTATACGTGATCTTATAACTAATCCTCTTGGGAAATCTTTGGGCTATCCATTCGAGTCATTCACAACACCAACCCTTCGTAAGAACAGAATCGTGATATGCAGATTAACTTACTATTACTAGGCGAGGTTTTCTAGCTTTAGAGGAGAAGGAGCGGAGATATACTCTAGATAGGTGAGATTGATATTAAAGGTATAATACTTGAATTATAGAGCTTTGTATATTAATAGAAGGAAACCTTAAAATGTCGATTTTTCGTTAAGATTGAATTACAATTAGATTAAATCAGATAAAAAGTTAGATCCTGGATTAAGGGAAGGATCCAGTTTGTTAGTCGATTAATCGCTTGCGTGTTACTGTCGTTGTTCCACTTTCACGATTTTTATACAGACATTTTCTTTAGATTATTAGTTGAAATTGTGCCTGTTCTTAGTGTTGAAATAAATAGATTAGATTTGAATCATGTCGAATGTTTTTTACCTCCCTCCACACACATGCAGGTGTGGGGAGGGGAAGGAAAAAACGTACTGCTCGCGAGAGAGGCTCGGATCTCTTACATGTGTATCCCATACTTTAAAAGATCCCATTTGTTACAGGTTCTTTTGTACCTCAAATACATCTTGTACTTCTTCTTCTAAGATACCTCTGCTACTAACCCCTTCATGTCGCTCAAAAAGTGCAGCCTCGGTCACATCAGATAATACCATGTGTGTCTTATGTGTCTCCTATACTTCAAATATCTCATTTTTCACAGGTCCTGACCAAAAACGTACTGCTATAGCAGTGCTACCACTACCCTAATGCGCAATACTTATTGTGTCACATGTGTCTCCAATATCTCATCTGTCACAAGGGTTCTTCTATATTGCAAATACTTTCATTTACAGATAAGTCTCCTGTATTTCAGGAGTTTAATACACCACAAATATTGTCTATACCAGGGGTTGGCAACCTATGGCATGAGTGCCACATGCGGCATGTCATACAATTATCAATGGCACACTACGCTACACTACAATTGTGTCAATTTTTGACAGGATGGATGTTAATAAATTTATAATGGACCTTTTTTGACAAGCGTTTTCAGAATTATGGAGATTTACGAAGTTACAAAAAAAATCTAAAAGATAACTGTAAAGATAAATTTAGAGAATGTCATTGCTGGAGAGATTTAATTATTTGAAGAGAGAAAATTGCTTGTTCTCTGCTTTCCGTTTTTGGTTCTACATATCTCTGCGTGGAACAAATTGTAATGATCTTACACCTGAAGTCACTTCCTTATCTTGTCTACCTAAAGCTGTGGCAGCCGGACCAGCCGTGTTAATGACCAAGACTATCCACGATAAATCTAATTTATTATTATCAATTATAATATTCCAGAACAAGTAATCTATATAAAGGGAGTAATATAAAGAAAGCAACTACTTTACGTGAAAAAGCACATGAAATCAGCTTAGTTTAGCTTTATAATCAATCCTATCCTAATAATTCTGGATTCACTAATTTAGTCTAGTAGCCAAAATTCGTTCTTTAGTCAAGATACGTAATTCTATAATTCTTACCATAGTAATACTGCATTCCGATGCTCCACTCCTTCTGAGAGAGACCTACAATTATTAAACTCTAACTTTATAAACAGTGACTAATTTGCATTTCAAAGTTTCTTCTTGAGAGGGATGGCTGTGAAATAAACCCGAATGCTAGCCCAAAGATTCCCCAAGAGGATTAGTTGTTGAAAGTCCCGTCACAAAATCTTTTCTCATATCAAAAATATTTTGAATCCGCAACGAAATTGTTTAACAACTGAATGCTCTGAATCGTGTCAAATTGAAAGTCAAACATTATACCCCTGATTTTGTAATATGAAAGTAGAGCGGAGAAAGTACTAGAGGTTCGCATTAAAATTTTTATTTATATTTTTTACTAACCCATCATATCATGGAAAATACTTTTATCTTATGTTGTCTGTTTCTTGTTTTAAGAAATATGTATAAAAATACATAATATCTGTGCAGTTTTAATTTGTTTTATTTTTGAAGAAATATAAGTATTCTATGCTGTGTTTATTTTTATGCAAAGAAATATCTTTAAATAATGTAACATTAATACATAATAAAACCGTAAATTTGTATTATTGACCTTTATTTTCTAACTTTGCATGCATTATCGTGGTACTCGTATTGTTTCAGAAATATCCTACTGTGTGGCACGCTAAATCATACAATTAAATTGGTTTGTCACGCCATAGCTAAAAGGTTGCTGACCCCTGGTCTATATCATAAAAGTCCCTTTCATCGCAAATACTAGCTATATGTCTCCTGTACCATAGATCTTTTGTACATACAATTATGCCCTCTACAAAAAATAATTCCTGTTCCAAAAGTGTCAAACTTATATACCATACTTCTTTGACGTAGGTGTCTCCTATATCCTCTTACATCTCTAAAAGTAGGTATTTAGATGATCCAAGTTCAAGGAGAAAAATTGCGCATGAATGTCCATTCGTATGTCAATTAATGTTTGTCTGGGAATATCAAGACGTATCAGTTTCGTTTATCATGAATAGGGATTGCAATATCAGACAAAAAGTTCAATACCGGTGTTCGGTATTTTTAGGTCTTATAACCGGGATACCCCGGTTTTAATACCGGTAGAAGAAATTTTAGAAAAATAAAGAGGACACAGGTATTTCTTTGGGTTTTTTTTCGCCAGTTTTATTGGGGAGCGTAAAAATCACAGAAAAATGTGTAACTTATAAATTATAACAGCATATAAAGAATCGCCAAAACGTAATGGAACATACAAAAAAAGCGTAAATCAGTCTGTAGTCTCGATCATATAAATAATGAAACTTAACCGAAATATTATCAACTGATTATTCACATTCTTTAAAGATATTCTTATTCATTATTATGGGTTATTACTTATGAGTATATATAAAAGAAATCTGAAAAATATTTTGACCCCTAAAGTATGATACACAAATACAATGTGATTAACAAACTCCCCAATTTAAAAAAAATATCGAAATATTTCGCACTTTCTTCACAACTACAACCTTGTTTTCTCATATACGAATATCAGACTACGAATCCTACGCTTGTGCAGTATCCCTCTGAGCTGCAATAAGATAGTTTTGGCCCGTCTCCTTGGATGATTCAAATATTTTATCACTTCTCTTAATTGTACGATACGACTTAGTATTCACAGTCAAATTAATTTCGCCTGTTAGGGAGACATAAAAACAAAAATGTATACTATTTGCTAAGTTGGCGATTCCTGAAAATATAGTGGAAACAATTTTAAAAATTTCTTGTAAAAACAGAAAAAATGGTATTCAAACTTGTAAATACCGGTATTAGAAAATTGTGCAGATGGCCCAAAATATCCCGGTATAACGGTATTGCAATCCCTAATCATCAACAATAATCTTCAATGAATTTCAGAAAATCACTGTTAAGCACGTTGGGTACCTGACCCTTTGAATGGATTGTAATATTTGGTTTTGTGGCGAATACTGTTCATTTTGCTGCATACTGTTATCTATTTTTGTTGTTGACATAATTCATGCATGATCTAAAATAAAAATTGATTAGTACTTAAATTTATAACTCTACTTACATTTTTGCTTATTTCAGTATTCGCTGATGACCGAAATCAGAGCTCTGGTTCCATCCGCTGATTTGGCTAAATTTGATGACATGATTTACAGGAGAGAGCTTCAAGTCATGAAGGTAAGATACCGATTGTGTATTTGTTTGTATTCATATTTATTTACAGTAAGGAAATATTAACCCTCTAAACGGTCTGCACTTAAAGTCTTGCCATTCTGGAAATGCTTCAAAAATGCACCACACATATTTTTTTGCTTTCAGGTGAGGTTCTCAAAAGCGGTTGAGCCGTATTTTTAAGAATGCGGCTCGGCCGCTTTTGGGAATCTTGCTTGAAGGCAGAAAAAGCATCTCTGGAATGGCGGAATTTTACGTGCAGACCGCTTGGAGGGTTAAGCAAATTTTATCCATTTCCAATCTTTAAAAAGGTTAATTTTCATTCTTTTTTTTAAATAATACACCACACATAAAAGTTCTACACCATATGTTGCTAATGTAGTTCATACGCACCCTTAAGAGTCTTTGTTATTATTGTGGGGGTTCTTGCTTTATTAAAACTAATTGGGAGGGGGGCGACCTCTTGAGGGGGGGGTCTCGAAAGGTTTGATATAAAATAAAATATTTCTGACCCATTTCCATTATTATAAGAGATAAAATAAATTATTTAAGATTTTTACGAGTTCAGGGGTCGCCCAACCGGTATAGTGATTAGCGATGCTGACTGCGGTGCCGTAGGGACTGGGTTCGAATTCCGGAGAAGACGTGGATGTTTGTAAATGTATAGTGCCTTTGCGGCATGGATGTACTCTAAATAGCCGTCGAGCCGCAAGTCCTCTCGTGTGGTTGGTGGAAGAGGAAGAGAGGTGGGAGTCCCCTGGCCACCTCCAGGGTTTTCCCCCTCTAAATTGGGGTGGAAATGAGCCAAATCGTACTGTCACCTGTATGGTGCTGAAAGCTACGGCTAACGACAGGCGTCACTCAGCCCTTTGCCATGATGAATTTCGTAGGCCTCAATCTGGCCTTTGCCGATCACGTGGCATCAGTAACAACAACAACAACGAGTTAAGAGGGACATGGTACGATTTACGCAAAATTTTTTAATTTAAGGATTCAAATATTTTTCGGTTGCGTCCTATGTGTGTATACTTTGTAAAAAAAGTTTTTGTGCTTAAAATTTCATAAAAAGCTAGCCATTTAATTTTTTAAGGAAAAAAATTTAAAATTTTTGAAATGGTTTTGAAATGCTACTTCTACAAAAATTTGCATACACACATGAAATTATATTTACAAGTACGTCATACTATCTATAACAAAAGTTGGTATGGGTTTTGCGATAACATGCTTGGTATTCGTACAATACTTCTTTTTAAGATTGTTTATTGAAAATTCTTTAAAAAATGTATAAATTCTGAGTTCAATTATTTTTTTAAAAAAATAAGTATTGCTTTGATTCATAAATGCATACCAACTTTTGTTACATGTACTTTTAGCACAATAGGTAAAAAAAATTCAAAGCATTAGGCCAGTGTTTCTCAAACTGTGGGGCGCGCCCCCCTTGAGGGGCGTGCTAACTCTACAAGGGGGGCGCGAGCACATTGAAAAGTTGAAAACTTAAGATTATTCAAAACATTACTAATTTACTGAAAGTAAGCAAACAAAATACTTTCTGACATAATAAAATATAAAATACACATTTACACTGATATAATACACTTATAAAAGTATCTGTGCTGTACAATGCATTTTATTATTAACTTAACAATCCTAAGTTAAGAACAAGTTTGATAATTACCAGTGACCCCATGGGCTTGTATTAACACTTATCTTGAGGATTTTTGTACGGTTTATAATTAATTCCTTAACTGCCGATTAAAAGTTACGCGGTTCGGTCCCCAATGCCATGGTTTTCCACGTGGACGCACGTAATTTAATGTTTTTTTTTGGGAGGGGGGAGGAGAAAAGGAATAAATAAGCAAAATCCTCTGAAATAAGTAAATCCTTTTCAAAGACCGTCAAGGTCCTTTTATCGTATTCCAAAGCCTCCGGAATAATTTTATGAATAGCAGTGCTCAGAAAAGATCTTACTTCGGAAAGACGTATATATACGCCCAGAAGATTAATGCTTTGGCTGAGCGAGACGTTTATATACGTCGGTGGCACATAAGAGGTTAAAGTCATACTGTAGCTTTAGTATAAAAGTATAGTATTATTTGATTTTCAATACAATTTTATTGTATGAGGGGGGCGCGATGAAAATGATGATTGAATATTGGGTCGCGAGTATTGAAAGTTTGAGAAGCACTGCATTAGGCACAATAGAAAAAAAAACCCTTAGCATTTTAAATGAAGACAGACTAGTTATTGTATCCTTCAGAGATAAGTAAGTTGAAAGTTTTGATTTGATATAGAAATGTGAATAAAAACGAACGTAAAAGCTATCATAATTTTGCGTTTTTTAAGTTTAGAGCTTTCAAATTTTGTTAGGTTATAGAAAAGTATATAAAGAATAATTTAGGGTAAGAATATTAATTTTGATTTTTTGACTGATTTTTGTCAATTGAATCGTACTGTGTCCTCTTAAAAAATAGAGAGTAAAATACTATAAATATAGTCATATAAAAACGCAAATTTTGACAAGCGTCGCACGCTAGAAGTCTGGCCAATCGTGGATGCAGCCGTCTATAACTTTGAAATAGGATCGGAATTTCTCCGCTACACGCAAGCACGTGTCAAAAATATGGCAGCATAAAAAGTCGAAAGATGTGAAGTGAATGCAACACATTTTCCTTAATAGTGAACTGAAAGCAGTGTTATTCTATGAATTACCAGGAAAATAAAGTACGTTACGTAAATATTTTTTAATACAATTGATACCTTGCACACAAGTTTATTGAGCAAAGTTATACTTCTGTGAAAGTTCATTTATAAATTATTCTTATTACATAATGACTGTCAATATCTTCTTTTACAATTTTCAGAACATTAAATTTAAATTTGCAATTATTCTACTATGCGTTGAAATAGTTAACTAAGCAACAAATGTTTGCTTAGTTTTGAACCGAAAGCAGAATTATATTGTTAAGATAGTTGTCATTGTATTGTTAAGATAAAGTACAATATGCAAGTATTATTTGAATGCAAATGATATCTTGTACATAACTTTATTGAACAAATTTATATACTTTTGTTAAAGCTAACATATGAAACATAGGAAACAAATGATTCAAAATTAGAGTGAGCAATTTTAAAAACATATAACTATTTATGGTGAATTTCTATCGTTTTACTACTGGTTTTGTTTTAAAAATGAAACATTTAAATTACTAATCTAACCATTTTTATTAGTGGGAGTAAATTATAGTACTGAAAATAGACCCTCAAACCCGGAACAAAATTTTACAGTTTTTGAAGGATGGTTGTTCCAGTTTCGTTTTAAAAAAAGTACCGTAAAATCCGGTGTATAGAGCGCACCGGAGTATAACGCGCACCCATACTTTCGAACTGTATTTCTTAATTTCTACGTATATTCGCTGTATAACGCGTACCCCCTTTTTTACAGCGAAATCTGAAATGTATGTAAGCAATACTCTTATATTTTAAAGTCATTTATTCGAAGTATTATATCTCAGGTTTTTGAAAAAATAGTATACTTTTAAGACTACGACACTCCAAGTTCATAATGTATGTCATTTTCTTCTTTTGAATAAACAGTATTTCGATATATGCAGAAGTCTAATTTTTTTCTATGCTGATTTTTTCTTTATTCTTAAAGCTCTTATTTTTATACCCGGCGTATAACGCGCACCCGTAAAATTTGAACTTATTTTTGGTGTTAAAATTGCGTGTTATACGCCGGATTTTACGGTATTTAAAAATAAAAAAAAAATTCTATTGTGTTACTATCTAAACTTCTAAAAGAAATAAAATTTAGATCGCAATCAAAAGCTCCAGGAGAAAAATGTGAACGAAGGGTAGTCCATTAAGAAAAAAAAAAGTTGAAAACAATTATCGCTGTAGAAAATCTTTTTTCTCAAAGAACTATGGCAAAGAAACTATAGGTATAGTTATCGACAATTTATCGTTAGATAAACAAAATTTGCTATAAAACAGTAAATTTTCCGGTCTGTCAAATGTTTGTTAAGACCATAGAAAAAACGAAGAAAACGTTCTTGGTCTCTGCATTTAATGTTATGCAAAGGTAGATACAAAACATGGATAACTTCGAATGAAGCACTGTTTCATCTGTCCTGCACAATTGGCAAAACGAAGATACAATACTCGCAAAATGTGTCGCAAAGGCACGGCTGTTTTACAAAAGGCAATTTGGCCGTCAGGTGTTGTGGTATGGATGAGAATGTCCTCTCAAGGCTTAACAAAACCATTTTTTGCACAACTGAAGTCTAAAATTAATGTTAAATACTATCATAATAATAATAATAAACTATACTATCAATACTATCAAGGGGTATCCTCATTGGGCAAAACCAACTATAAAATGACTGAAATATAACAAAAAATAAATTTTCTTCCTCCTGATAAAACTAACACTATCCTCTGTCTATGTTTCTTGCGATATTTTTTATGGGGATACTTCAATAAACAATTATATAGACGTAAGGTAACAGCATTTAAAAGTCTTCAAAAAGCAATCGAAGAGAAAGTTAGAAAAATACCCGAAAAATGGTTGAAAAAAATTATATTTAGCCTTGATCAAAACGTTTACGTGAAATGTACTATGCTAGAGAAAACCACATTAAAAATTCCATGTAAATAACTTGAATAACAATACAAATTTATGATTCTCTGAAATTGGTCACACTATTTATGAATCAACAGGTATATAACATTTATCATTTGCAAAACATCAAAGTTCCATTTCAGATGTTTCTGTTATGCATTAAGATAGAGTTATTTCACTTGGAGGTTCAAGTATAAATTTTTGGTTTTAAAAAAAAAAGAGTCCACGGCCACAGTAAGTTTGGAAATAAATGTACCACACCAGGGTGTGTTCTACACACATTTTGGGAAGAGTGCCACTAGCTCGTTTTAAATATATATATATATACATATATTATGCATGCCAGCTCTAACAAACAAATATGGAAAATCGGAGAAAAACGTTACTTATAAGCTTGTTCTAGGATTTTTACACAAGTTTGACAAAAGTACAAACTTAGGTCTTATTGTTAAACTTTTTAAAAGTTCAATCAATTCAGTTAAAAAAAATCAATGAATAACTTGAATCATCTAAAGTATCCGACTACATTCGGAACCGGGATTTTAAAAAAAGCGCATAAATGGATAATTTTCGTGATATTTAGTGTCACTTAGATTAGAATACATGTATAAAATTGTTTTAAGGACATTTTGACAAAAAAAATTATTTAAATACAATATTTAGGCAAAAAATAAACTTAGAATAACCTTTCTTCAAAATGTTCTCCTTTTGTGAAAAATCCTTCTATTATAATAACTTTTTGCCTGTACCTCTGTACAGTGGCTCAACTATGATTTTTGAAAAATTCACATTATTTTCAGAGTTAAAATCATTTAAAATAATTATCGGCGTTTTTTTTCTTACAATGTTCCCCTCTGTTGTCGTAAGACATGGGTAAACCCTCTTCTATGTTATTTATTTCAAAAATTCTACTTGAGCCTGTTGTCGTAAGACATGGATAAACCCTCTTCTAAGTTATTTATTTCAAAAATTCTACTTGAGCCTCTGTACAGAGGTCTGAGCTATATACAGGCAAGATATTATTATAATAGAAACATTTTTCACGAAAGGAAAATATTTTGAAAATGTGTTATTCTATGTTCATTTTTTGTCAAAATATTATACTTAAATTTTTTTTTTATTGTAATACCATTCTTAAAACAATTTTATATACATTTTCTAATCTAAGTGACACTAAATATCATACATATTATCCATTTATACGCTTTTGCCAAACACGGTTCCGAACGTAGTCGGAAACCTTAATTCCAAATAATCACTAAACGCTCAGTACTTACTCAGTGCGGCTTTTGAATTATATTTTTTTTTTACCAAATCATCTGTATCAAGTCTTTTACCAAGTCATATTATAATTAGCTGCTGCAGATGCTAACAAAATTAGGTTATTATAAGCGGACATTAACTAGTTTTTAGTGATATTTTTTTTATTATCCTAATAGGAGAGAACATTTATTCAAAAACATATTTTGATCGAAATTTTGAGATTTTTTGTCCGAGACAGCCGCATTTCAAAAATAAAATTGTGAAAAAATGGTTATTTATTATATTTTCAATTTTTTTTAAAAAATTCATTAAGTCTTCGCTAACAATTCTACAATTCTAGGCCGCTTCTTTATTACATCATAAAAGACTCAAAAATTAATTTATGATTAATTTAGAAGTATCAAAATAGAATGATAATGATTTTATGCAGTTTTTCATTTGCTCTTAGTTTTCCGATAATTACTATGTTTTCGCTCTGAATCTTTAAATATTTTGAAAGTCTTATATCCTTCGAACTATCAAAATGTTCAGCTGCCCTTTCATTGGATACCATTTCACGGATTATCGAAGACAGAAAAATAATCAATAACGCTACTGAAGATCCAGGGCAATTATCTCTTCCACCATTCAAAAATGGCTTTATTCAGAGAATATTAGACTGACGACGTGCAGAACTGGGATTTCTCAAAAGTTTATAAATGAATACTTTCTTGACATTTAGTTGAATTAGAATATACATGTTAGAAAGTTTTAAGAATATTATTAAATGGGAAAAAAATTTAAATGCATCTATTTTGGCAACAAATGAAGAAAGAATGACACATTTTAAAAACATTCCTCTTCTCCGAAAAAAGGCTTCTGTAATAATTTTATTTTGTCTATATATATAGCTAAGACTACTGTTCACAGAACCTGAATTAAGATTGTTGAAAAATACAATTTAGAAGTGGATTTACTCATACTTTTGTACGTATCAATCAGAGTAGAGATATTTTTTTAAAAAAAAAAACACCGGTTATTATTTTACTTGATTGTAGCTCTTTAAATAATGTGAATTTCTCAAAAATCCCAATTTAGTCTGTAAATCCTAAGGTTCTATACAGAAGAAAAAGAATATTTCGAAAATATATCATTTTTCCTTCATTTTTTGCACAAGAAAATACATTTAAATAATTTTTTCTAGTAATAATATTCTTAAAAGAATTTTATATATTTTTGCTATTTCAGATGACTCTAAATATTAAAAAAAAATCTGTTCATTTGTGCGAACGTAGTCACTTTAAGTACTAGAACAGGGATGGCAAGATTGACATCAATGGCATGTGAAATAATATTTTGGGCACGCCAGAGATCCAAAAGGTTTACATTTTAGTTCAAAATATAACAAAGTTAATATGAATTATTGCGAACAAACACGCGAGTAATCAGTCGTGAGGCGCCTGGGAGCACACTCGTTTATTACTGATTTGCCTTAGCTAAGTCGTAGACTACGATTAATTATGATGTAAAATTTGTCTACGCATAGCATAGTCAATTTCGTCGACTCAATTATATTTTAAAGTTTACTTGTACTGTATTTACGACTTTTAACTGTTATTTAACATGGCTAGTTCAGCAAAAGAACAAAAAGTGAGAGACAGTAAGTGTAACGGAGAATTTCAAACTTGGTTGAGTCTAGAAATATGGCATTATTAGTACAGGTGACAAAGCGGTTTATGTTTTATGTTCTGGAACAGTGGTATGCAGATCATCGTCTGTAAAACGGCATTTTGAAACAAACCAGAAAACCTTTTGTCAAAAAAAGTGAAAAACTGCAAAAATTAAAATAAAACAAAAAAAAAAAAATGAACTGCTTAGAAACCACTTGGAAGATGATTCCAATTCAGCATGCATTCTACTTAAAGTAACATCTTACAATACTAATATAAGTTATTCATCATCCACAATCTGCAACAACAGAAGTCACACTAATGTTGCTTTAATTTGAATTACACGTATAACTAAAACATTTACAATTATTCAGTGCAAAAGATATTTTTTTCGTAGAAAATAAAGAGTTTTGAGTTGTTAGTACTTAGTTTTATTATTTTCTCAATAATTACAAGTCCAAATTATTTGACGGCACGTCTTTACCAACACTTCTTTAGAAAAAATTGGCACGTCGATCCATAGAGGTTCGCCATCCCTGTACTAGACTAAAATAATCCATTGTATTGGGAATTTAGTTAGAATATAAGCTCAAGCTAGTAATATATTTTAAGTATTTGCGTGGTTCCCCCCCCCCCCTTTTTTGGCATTATCCCTAGTCAATATCAAAACGAGTTCTCATTAAAGAGACATATAACGATTTTTGTGTGTGTTTGTTCATCGGTTATATGGATCTCTTGCCACTTGCTGCCAAGCATGGCAACAAGTGGAAAGCATGCCAAATTCTGTTCGGTCCTTTTGTTTGTAATGAATGGAAGTCATTGGGGGGGGGGGTATTATCGCCAATAATCATGTTGGCGAGAAGTCAGAAAAATATTCGTCAACTCATGATCCCGATAAATAATTAGTACCCATTTTTTTGTTTGAGTTTCATGTAATTCTGTGCAAATGTATTCTAACTTATTTTTAAAAGCAGTGGAGAATATTTTAAACATATCCAAGCATATTTTAAGTAACTATATTTATTGCCATTTTTCAATTCCTACTATTTTAGCTCACTCTCTCTCTCTCTCTCTCTGTCAGGTTTGAAAAGTTTAGGTTCAAAATTAAGTAAAAAATAAATATAGAGCGAACTCTTTACCATTGCGTAAGGATTTGTGAGTAAATAAGCCTATTTAAAGGTGGAGCGAGCGCTGACGAAGAAGTACGCATACTTGAAAAGGCTTAGCTGTTGACTCTTGTCCGAAGTATTGTTAATGTTCTACTCGGTTGCGCGCCAAAGGGCCGCCATGTTGGATTTTATGTAATTGAAGCGAAATAAAGAAGTTATTATATAGAAGGATGCCTTCCTCATTTTACCAGCAGGCCTGGGGCCTGTCATATATATATATATATATATATAAATTTACATATATTTATTTATCTTGTTCGAATTTTCAATCGTTAATAAAATAATTTCTATTCATCCAATCAAGTTCAAATAATTATTTTAAACTTGTAGTGGAGGACACTTCATGTTAATACCGTTTTTTTTCAAATACTAATGAATTAAATTAAATTACTAGCTTTTTACGCCAACTTAGATTCGTCTCTATTTTTGTAACAATGTAACTGTTAAAACAAAGACAAAAGTTGGCGTCGAAAACCTGATTTTCAGCCAAACTTACCAAACCGGGTTTGCATTGTTACAACAATGCAGACAAATCATGCTCTTTTTACAATTCCTACTATGAGTTCACTCTCTCCCTATATATATATATATATATATATATATATCTTATTCAAATTTTTAATCGTTAAAAAATACTTTCTATTCATCCATTCAAAGTAGGAATTTACTTAATTTTTTTTTAATATTACATGTTTTGTTGCATATTTAGAAATAACGTCTTGTGTGATTTAAAATTTAAAATATTTTTTTTCATATAAAACCTTTATTTGCATTAAATCACAAATAATAATAATAATAATACATAAGAACTGATTATTAAGTAGACAAGAAAAATTTTAAGCAGTTTTTTTTTCTCTTTTTTATGCTTCGGTGGAAAAAAAATCCACTGTGTAATTTGTTTGGCTTATGAGTTTTTAAAAACAAATCAAGATGCTTCACACATATATGTAAGCTAACTTCTTTAATATAAGGAAATAAATCTTTTTACGTCTGAGCAAGTACAATTTTAAACGAAAGGAGTATTTTAAATATAAAAAGTTTTCACTTAAAAAACATTGAATGTAATGAAAATGAAGATTTATTGATAAGTGTATGTGTTTTCTTCCACACGCAAATAGAAAGATTATATAATAACTAAAAAAATAATCCATTTCAAATACTTTTTGCTAATGACAGAAAACTAATTATTCTTCTTTATTAATTATTATGTTTTTGTTATGTATTTTTTTTAATATCTTGTGTGTGTGTGTGTAACCCTTGATATCAATACATTCTCATTATTATTCGAAATAGATAAATAATAAACTCTAATTATAAGTTTAAAAAAATGACTATATTAAAAATATATCTAATTACAATAATTTTAGAGGCATTATATAGTGAATATTTTTTTAAGTAAAAGCAAATAAAGCTGTTTTTATTTTTAATGTAGCCTAATAGTTTATTTTGCGATTAATTAGTTCAAACATTTTACTTCGAATAAAAAGTATATTTATATCTAAGGATATTCTCTTCCTCGTTAAAAATTTGCATGCACAAACAAGTATATATCAAAAGCGTTTTTAGAGTTTGTTTCCCAATTTTTAACATCGTTATAAATTCGCTGCGCGTATTTGAACAACATTTATTCATATGAATTTTAATGGAGTTGAATTTAAATAACTTGGAAACTTTCCTCCACAATTTCTTGACAGAGAAAGAATCTTAATGTGATTTCTAGATAAAACTTCAAAGTGTACCAAGTTAGTATGCATATCATTAGTAGAGTTAATCCTGATAGCAAAGAATAGTTAGATAAAATAGTTTACTTAAAAAATAATTGATTTTATGCAAATTTAGAAAGGTACTGCTACATAATTAGGAACCTTCGAGAAAATATACTTTAAAACGAAGGGAACATTTTAATTAAAAAAAAAAACTCTTCGGAAACCATTAAGAGAAATTTTAAAGAATGTGTTTTGTTTTCAACATTTAAGATATCCAAATACGTTCAGAGTACTTTTTAACAAAATTGCATGTTTAAAAATTATAAATGTTTTTTTTACGACTCAATATCAATAAATACAAATGTTTAAGCAACAGTATTTACAATAAATAACATAAATTTTGTAAAAATCACTATTATAAGTGAAAACTTAGCAATATTTTTGAAAAACTTCAAAGTAATTACAGAAAAAAGTAACAAACTTACATTAGTAAAAGTATTCTTAAAATAAATTAGATGCATTTATCTAGAAATGTAATATAATTTTAATATTTTATTAGAATTTGAGAATTTTAGAGCTGATTGAGTAACCATAAAAAGAAATGTGAGATTCTTTATGAGACCATTATTTAAATAACAAACCATAACTCAAAAAGTATTCATACAATAGGAAATATTTTAGTACATTCTCTAGAAGATAACAAACACATCAGATTCAAAAAGTTTTATAGAAACTGATTTGGAACATTTTGGGTTATCAGACTCACCTTGATAGATTTTTAAGCAGATTTAAATGCCCACTTCTGGTAGATCGAAGACCCACCTCCGGTTTTTTTAACTTTATAAAATTGATTGTAACTTGACCTCCAGGAAGCGTAGAAACAGAACAAAGTATGTTTTGCAAAGTCAAAAGACATCTCTATTCAATAAAGTAAAAACCGAAAACATCTGTCTTGATCGAATTTGGTAATTTTCAACGTGTTCGGTTACCTTAAAACCATTAAGAACCATGTTTTCCAACATTTAAAATAATTTCCGCCTGTACTCCACTAGTAATAATTATCATACTATACATTATTATACTACTGCTACTCAGTGGCGCAATAGCCCAAAGAGGGCTAAGACCTATTGCGCCCATCTCAATTTTCGTGACCTTGGACCCTGAGGTGCATGAGCAGAGGTTCCAGTCAGGTGGCCAGCCAGACGCGAAACCCCAGTGCTCAGTTCCAAAGCAAGCTTCATACTCATTTATAGACCCAATGAAGAGAGGAAAAGGCTGACTCAACCGTAGCCAGCCTCGGTTCACTTGAACCTCGGACCTGCGGTCTGGAAGCGCGATGCACTACCACTCAGCCACTGGATAAATGATAATGCATTACACTAGCTACCAAAATGTTTATGAATGCAATAGAAAACTGACAGCATATATTTTATCTATTAATATCTAGTCTGATATTAGTAGACCCCTCAGGGGGCTCACCTTCTTTAGGTGGGTACGGGTGTCACACAATCCCGAGGTACCCTAGTGATCTTTTCCTTTTCCCAAGGGGTTTACTATCTTTGGTAAACACAGGTGTCACGACCCCGGGGTACCCCCGTGATCCTTCTCTATTTTCGACCCCCCATCTTGTCATCCAATTTCTCCTTTTCTACCTTTCCCGTCCAGACCTATGAATGTTTGGCGCAGTATAGCCAAATTTGGCTCTCTTGCGCCATAAAACACCAAACTCATCATCATCTGATATTAATAGATAAAATATATGCAGTCAGACTCCAATTTACCGAACCCCTATTTAATGAATTAGCGAGTTTTCAATTTTTTTTTTCAGCTTGACTAAAATTAAAGGGAAAAAAACTCTAACGAATAATAAACCCCGAAATATTGTCTTATTTCAACAGCAAACAGAATTTTTCTTTATTATATATAGTTTGGACGAGAAAAAACTGAATTTTTCTTTGCAAATGACATACAGTAGAACTTGTTTTTGTGCGGTTCTTTTTACATGCAATTTTATTTTTGTGCAATTTTTTCTATGCGATATTTTTTTATGCGGTTTATGAACTTTAATGGTTTTGGCGCCACTGTAATGTTTTCTATCTATTTATCAGTGGCGTAACGGAGAATGTTAGGGTGATGGGGGGGGGGGGGGGGGGGGGGGGGGGGGGGGGGGGGGGGGGGGG
>BMAV01022248.1:5516-22733 GCA_019973955.1 Trichonephila inaurata madagascariensis | reverse complement strand
GCCCCCCCCCCCCCCCCCAAGGATGCGGTGGTGTACGTTACGCCACGGAAATGTAGACACTTCAAGACACTCTGTTCATTTGTTATAAACTGTCTCCCGACAATGCGCGTTCAGTTGCTTTCTCTCAACGCTCCAACAGCCCGCGCTTGATTAGAGACGAAACGACAGTGACATTATCAATAATTTGACCGATTATGAAGAAATAGAACCGGATTCTTTGAGAGCGGATAAAAATATGCCGAGATCCAGCGTTCCAACAATTGCGAAAAGCATTTTCTTAAAATAAATGTCAATTAAGAAAGGAATATGAAATTTCAAAAAGAGCTTCGATCATACATATCTGGTTATCGTGACATTTATAAGGAACAGATCAACCGACCTACGTCACAAAAACTTATCTCTTACTTTATGTTGCCAAAAAATAAATCCATTGATATTGTACCTTCAAGTGACGCGCGCGCGCGCGAAAGCGCGATTCTGATTCATCACAGGACTTTAGATTACGATGAGTTATATATAAATGAATTATGTATGTGTGCATTTTGAAAACTTATCCGTGTATACAATGAGAAAGTATATGTTTTTAAAATGTTTCCATGTGTAATATTTAATTATTTATTTTGTTATGGAAATACTCTTACATAAATTTCATAAATAATTGGCATATTTTTATAAAAGCGACTTTTTTTTATGCGGTCCTTATCCACCGCAAACAAAAAAAAATTTTGTTGTATTTCCACGAATTCGTTTGTTATATGTAAGAATGTAGGAAATTCTTGAATATTTTTTGTGCGTTTCTTTTTATAGGTTTCTTATCTACCGCACAAAAACAGGCTCAACTGTATATTTGATTCATATGAAAGTGAACTACAACATTATTAAATCGGGGTCCAAGTCTGTATAGCCGGAGTTATAAAATACTGAGTGAGGCGAGGCAATTTAGTATAATAAATGAATTGCTTATAATATACAGTAAAACCTGATTTTGTGCGGTAGAAAGGGAACGCATAAAAAGAAACCGCACATAAAAATATGTGAAAATTTCATAAATACTTACATATAGCTAACAACTTTGTCGACATATCAAAGGAAAAAAATTTTATACGGTGGAGAAGGACCGCATATATATATAAAAAAAAAGTCGCACTTTGAAAATACGTGAATTCCTTACGAAGTTCATGAGATATCACTTCCATGACAAAATAAATAATTAAATTCCACACACGGAAACATTTTAAAAACAATTAATTTCTCATTGTAAACGTGGAGAAATTTTCAAAATGCTCGTACATAATTCCCTGCTACTTTTCGTAATCACAAGCGTGCATCTTCCTGTGATAAATTAGTTCAAAATCGCTTTCTCGTCACTTGAAGATACCATTTCAATTGATTTATTTTTTGGCAACATAAAGTAAGTGACAAGTTTTTGTGACAAAGGTCGGTTGCTTGTGAATTTAATACTCCTTTCGGAATTGGTATACATTTTAAGAAAAAGTTTTTCCAATTTGTTGGAAAGCTGGATCTCAGCCTGTATTTTATCCATTCCCAAAGAATCCAGTTCTTCTTGTCTGTCTTCATAATCTATCAAGTTATTGATACTGTCATTGTCATTGAAAGTTTCGTCTTCAATCAAGTGCGTGTTGCTATTGCATGAGAGAGAGCAATTGAACGTGCTTTATCGAAAAACTGCTTATAATCAACGAAAAGAGCGTCTTGAAATTTATATATGTACATCAGTACTTTTCAAAGTTGCAATATTCGCGACCCAATATTCAATCATTTTCATTGTGCCCCCCTCATACAATAACAATGAGTTGAATTCAATAAAACTATACTTCAACGCTAAAGCTACAACACGACTTTAACCTCTTAAGCACCCGCGACATATATAAAAGTCTCGCTCAGCCAAAACGTTTATTTCCCCGGACGTATATGTACGTCTGTTCGAAGTACGATCTTTTTTGGGCACTGCTATCCATAAAATTATTCCGAAGGTCTTGAAATGTACTCTAAGGACCTTGACAATGTTTGTGAAGGATTTACTCATTTCAGATTATTTTTTCTTTATTCCTGTTTAAAGGAATAAACCGTATATAAGTACGACTACGTGGAAAAAGTTTTGCATTGGGAAGCGAATCACGTAACTTTTTAATTGGCATTTAATGGACTAATTATAAACTGTACAAATTATCAAGATAAGCGTTAATTTTTGTTTTTAATTATATGTATGGCAAGCCCATGGGGTCGCTGATAATTAATAAACTTAGTATTGTTAGATTAATTATAAAATACATTGTGTAGCACTGATACATTTATAAATGTAATATATCAGTGTAAATGTACTTTTTATTATGTCAGAATGTACTTTGTTTTTGTTTACTTTCAGTAAACTAATATTTTTTGTAAATAATCTTTTGCTTTCAACCTTTCTATATGCTCAGGACCCCCTCGTAGAGTTGTTACGCCCCTCAAGAGGGGCGCGCTCCACAGTTTGAGAAATGCTGATGTACATCATTAGAAAACATTACAGCGACACCAAAGGTGTTGAAATTCATATACCGCATAAAAAAAATTATCGCACAAAAAATATCGTACAAAAATACTATCGCATAAAAAAGGACCGCACAAAAACAGGTTATATTTCCAAAAGTTCATATCAATCCAAATATATTTAATTCAATCCAAATATATATATAACCAAATGTATTTCATGGATCCAAATTCAAAATCATTTCAGAATATGTGAAAAATTTAATCATATGCTATTCAAGTTCAATTAATACTGCCACGCCATCAGTAGTCACGCTATCAGGAGCTAGTTTGATATCACGGGGCACACGCCAAGAGTTTATGTTTGCCAAAAGATTGGCGATAACATTGCAATATGGTTACCTTGATATTTTGCAGTTTTTAGAATATTGAAAGTTTCCAGTACTTTTTAATTAATTGATATTCATTATTAATGTTAAGATATATTATGTAATTATTTTATTAACATATAAAAATACAATTATTATTATATGCAATAATCATATAATATTCGTTTTTTATAATTATTTTTTATTATATTTATATGTATTATTACATATTATGTTTATTTATAATTACTATTTTGTTATTCATTTATAATTATTAATATGTTATTTATTTATAATTATTACGTTATATGAGTATTCTTATGAATGAATTTTATATTAAAATTCGATGATTTAATTCATTTTATAATTACACAATTCACTTTTATTGTATTATTAATATTATTTATAATAATTATTTTTAAATCATACTGTATGAATATCATAAATAATTACTATTAAATTATATCATAAGATTATTTTTATATACTGCACAATATTATTAGCACATGTAACTTTTTATTATATTATATTGTGTTATTCATTATTTATTGAGTGATCGTAGTTATTTTCAGTCTCTTCCTATATTCTTCTTTTGTAATATATTTCAATGTATTTCAAAACCATTTTTTAAAATTATCTTCCTGACGATTTGATACCGCAAGGACGCCATCTTGGATTTAATTCCATTGACAACAAGCGCTGCTTGGCTTCATGCCCTGTAATATCAAACTAGCACATCATTTCCTCTCCCACAGATTCCTTCCTCATCGCTTTACACCACTTGTGCGTGGCTCTTGAATTCCCCTGGCAATTCCCTTCATACCCAACAGCTTAATATATCGATTCCACTCTCATTGAGACCCTCCACTGAACACACTGACACGTCGACAACTTGATCCTCCCAAGGGTGGATTGGGGATGTTCGCCCAACAGCTTTGTGGTGTCGTTTTCTGCTTCATTACGCCCGCTCTTTTTTTTCTTTTTACACTCCGCTTGGAAATGTCACGAAGGGTTTAATTTGAATCCTTTGGTGGGTGAATGTGTAGGAGTTAATGAAAACTCCTGTGAACGTTCTTTTTTTAACAATTGTTCTCGTGTACAGTATGGAGTATTGTGTTTTTAATAACGTTACGTTTGATGTATAGTTTAATATCACGCAATCTCTAAAATCCATGAGGATTTCAGGGATTGTAAAAGTATATTGGTGGAAATTTAAAGTGGAAAAGAACGCTCAACATTTCAAATTGTGTTGTTTTTCAAATTATTATTTTCTTAAATCTTAGATTCGAGTTTTTTTTTCCTGATATCGATTTCCTGCAGGTTTAAGAATTAATTATGGGCTATGCTTCAGATAATTTGTTGAGTAATAAAGGATAAAGGGTGAGGGGTAGCTTAACACGCTTCCTCACCGCAGGTCCGGGGCTCAAACCCTGGGGTGAGCAAGGTCGACTAGCCTTTCATCCCTTCAGTGGGTCGATAAATGCGTACCACGCTTGCTTAGGAACTAAACACCGGAAGTTTAGCGTCAGATTGACCACCTAGCCGGAACATCTGTTTATGCACCTCAATGCCCAAGGTCATGAAAATGGAGAGGGGCACAAAAGGCCTTATTCCTCATGGGATATTGCGCCACTAAGTTTTTTTTTTTCTTTTTTTTTTCAATTCAATTTGTTAAGGTGTCCGACTGGGTTGAAAAAGTGTTTTTTAAGTGTTTAATGTTAGGACCACCAGAAAAAAAAGACATTGTCCGCCACAAGGGACTAATAAAGAGAACTCCTGCTTTTAAAATTAAACAACTTAAATTTTGCGTATAAAGATTTATACAAATGCCAGCAGCTTCGAGCGGCAATATCCTCTCCTAACGAGGGAAAATACAGGAACTGAACGTTTAACACATAATATTACAAAAAAAAAGTCGAAGCAAACAATTTGTTGCCATCGCGCAAAAGATAAATACAGTAGAAGACGTTGTTATTTGACATGACAGTAAAACTAAATATTTTACACAAAATACATATAAAATAGAAACTGCACATAATAATAATAATTAAATAGAAATTAAGAATAGCATATAAAATACAGTTTGAAAGGTAGAAAGATACAATTCTATCCAAACAGACAAAAATATTGAGGAAGAAGGAATAATATATCAAACTAGAGAGTTTTTTTAGTTGTTTTTAAAGCATTTCTTTATCTAACTTTAAGAATATTTTTAATGTGTTTTTTGAATGAAATTTTTACAATAATTTGTGTGCACGAAAAACGGGATATCTCCAAAACAATCCAGTCAAATTCAATGAAATTTGTAACATGTATGTTATAGCACCTTACAGTATAACAAACTGCAGGTTTCAAGATAGTTAAAATTAATCACACTTTACAGCAACTTTTAGCTTTGAACATACAGTAATTTTGACGAAAACTCATTAAGGTATCCGACTACGCGTTCGGAACCGTGATTTTGCAAAAACGCATAAATGGATAATTTTCATGATATCTAGTGTCACTTAGATTAGAATACATGTATACAATTGTTTTAAGGACATTTTGAAAAAAAAAATTATTTAAATACAATATTTTGGCAAAAAATTAACTTTGAATAATTTTTTTTCAAATAATCCTTTGTGAAAAATCCTTCTATTATATAATAATATTTTGCCTGTCTATAGCTCACACCTCCCTACAGAGACTGAAGTAGAATTTTTGAAATATATAACTTAGAAGTGGGTTTATCCATATTTTACGACAGCAGAGGGGTGCAATTTTAAGAAAAAAACGCTGATAATTATTTCAATAGGTTGTAACTCTGAAAATAATGTGAATTTTTCAAAAATGTTAGTTGAGCCTCTGTAAAGAAGTCTGAGCTATAGACAGGCAAAATTATTACAATAGAAGCATTTTTCACAAAAGGAGAACATTTAAAAAAGATTATTTTAAGTTAATTTTTTGCCAAAATATTGTATTTAAATGTTTTCTTTTTGTCAAAATGTCCTTAAAACAATTTTATACATGTAGTCTAAATCTAAGTGACACTAAATACCATTAAAATTATTAATTTATGCGCTTTTTTAAAATCACTGTTCCGAACGTAGTCGGATACCTTAATGGCCAACTTGAATGCTTATACAATATTTATTTCTTAAGATATTTTCTACCCTGCAGTTTTGTGACACTTCAGATGGATGAAAAAGTACATCAATGAAATTAAAATTGCATTATGTCCAGTGTAATTTTATTTATGACGTTTTTCTGAACTTTAAACATTTTGCTAAAATTTCACAACAATTTTTTTTTTCCAAAATCAAAGAGTGATAATTGTTATTTGTTTTATAATTATGACTTTTTAACTCCATTTATGTTCTTCAAAGCAACCAAATTCTTCTGAAAATCAATTTTTGAAAAATTGGTTTCCGAACCTCATTGGATGTCTTAAGTATTAAAATAGCTATTATATCATCTTTTATTCTATTTCACCATTTCGCCTCCAGTAAGCGGATAAGAAAATTTACCAAAAGAGTTTTACTTTATTAATTATCTGATAAGAGTGTACTTCGTGAACTATTTTGTTCATTTAATACTTTGTGATGACTTTTTATCTCTCAATGTTAGTTTAAGAGCCTCGTATGATCCGGTGTCCCATAGGGATTTGTATACCATCTGATTATTTTTGCCTTCAGTTTCTCTTTCCATGTAACTTGGACTACATCAGTGGATTAGAAACATTCTCATTTCAAAGAACTCTTTTAGTTTTATAAAATTTTCCATCTTAAAACTTTATTCCTGGATGAAATTCTTTATTGCTTTAAATACTGGGCCCCCGCGTGGGGGGGGACATGTTATAATTTAACTCCGTTCCTGCTTATGGTATCCAACTACGTTCGGAACCATGATTTTGCAAAAGAGTATAAATGAATAATATTTATGATATTTAGTGTTACTTAAATTAGAGATAATGTATATAAAATTGTTTTAAGAATAGTATTACAATAAAAAATTATTTATGTACACTATTTTGTTAAAAATTAACATAGAATGACCCATTTTCAAAATATTCTCCTTTTGCGAAAAATCCTTCTATTATAATAATATTTTGCCTGTCTATAGCTCAGACCTCTGTACAGAGGATCAATTAGAATTTTTGAAATGTATAACTTAGAAGTGGGTTTATCCATGTTTTACGACAACAGAGGGGAGATATTTCAAGACAAAAACGCCGATAATTATTTCAATGGGTTGTAACTCTGAAAATAATGGGAATTTTTCAAAATTCGTAGTTGAGCCTCTGTACAGAGGTTTGAGCTATATACATGCAAAATATTATTATAATAGAAGCATTTTTCACAAAAGGAGAACATTTTGAAAAAAGGCAATTCTAAGTTATTTTTTTGCCGAAATATTGTATTTAAAAAAAATTTTTTGTCACAATGTCCTTAAAACAATTTGATACATGCATTTGAATCTAAGAGACACTAAATATCATGAAAATTATCCATTTTTGTGCTTTTTTAAAATCACGGTTCCGAACGTAGTAGGATACCTTAAGAGATTTTGAATAGGAGGACTTTTAACTGATGTTGAGATAACTGATTAACCTTGTGAGCGACTTAACCCTGAAGTTGCTCCCTCCCCGTCTTGCCTATCTAAGGGTGTAGGAGGAATAAAAGCTGAACCATAAACTTCCATAATAACAATTATTTATTTACTCAACCCCACTAACCAACAACAATTTAATCTCAAAGTGAATTCCAAAAGAGAAAGCAATGAGTTTGAAGCAAATTGGTGTAAGTAACTAATTTAACTCAAGCTAATCTACCGTTGATTGCAAACCCCCAATCCACTAATTTAATACAGTGGTAAACCCCATTCTTTATCTTTCGCTGCTAAAATCAACTTTACTCAATCTCACCTGCGTAGCAAATATAACAGCTTCTTAGCTCCTTTTACTACAATTACAAAACTCTTGACTTCATATAGTCGAACTAATCTAAATATCAAGGTTTCTTCTTGAGAGGGATGACTGTGTATTAAAAGCGAATGCTAACCCAAAGATTCCCCAAGAGGATTAGTTAGAGGTCGCGTATAAATTCTTCACAACCTGGCTTTTATAATAGTTCACTCAATTCAGGCATTTTAATGCACATATTCTTTTATATTTATAGCCCAGTGGCTCAGTGTTAGCGTATCACGCTTTCACACCACAGCTCCGTAGTTCAAATCCTGGGGTGGGCAAGGTTGACTCAGCTTTTCGTATCTTCAGTGGGTGGATAAATGCGCACCATGTTTGCCTGGGAACCAAACACTGTGGGTTTCGCGTCAAATTGACCACCTGATCGGAACACCTGCTAATGCACCCAGCGCCCAAGGTCGCGA
Organism: Trichonephila inaurata madagascariensis; assembly: GCA_019973955.1. Taxonomy (NCBI): domain Eukaryota; kingdom Metazoa; phylum Arthropoda; class Arachnida; order Araneae; family Nephilidae; genus Trichonephila; species Trichonephila inaurata. The sequence continues at coordinate 14,505 of BMAV01022248.1, read as the reverse complement.
ATACTGCGATGAGCACAGTAGGCCTTGGCCCCTCATGAGCTGTTGCGCCACTGAGTTAGTCATTCTTTTGCATTTATCACTACATTACCATCATCTTGACTTGTTTTGATTTAAAAAAGGACGAGGTCCTTCTGGACTCTCTTCTGTTTTTAGACTTTCTTGATTTTTTTGAATTTATGGACTGGGTGATGATGATGATGAGTTTGGTGTTTTATGGCGCAAGAGCCAGTTTTGGCTATATTGCGCCAAACATTCATAAGTCTGTGGTCTGGACGGGAAAAGAAGAAAAGGAGAAAATGGATGACAAGATGGAGGGTCGAAAGTAGAGAAGGATCACTGGGGTACCCCGGGGTCGTGACACCCGTGTTTACCAAATATAGTAAACCCCTTGGGAAAAGGAAAGTTCACTGGGGTACCTCGGGATTGTGACACCCGTACCCACCTAAAGAAGGTGAGACCCCTGAGGGGTTTTTTTTTACGGACTGGGATCAGAAACAACAACAGCATTACCAGACATTGGCAAAAATATACGTTTTTGCTAATAATACCGTTTTCATCATTTTTCTTCGAAGGAAAATGACATTTTTGCTGACATCTTCAAATTATCAGACTATTGCATTTTTCCTTTGAATTTTGAAAAAAATTATTAGTGGAATTCATAGCTAGTATCTTTGAAAAGTAAATATTTCTCTATGTCCATTGCCACGTTGTAATGTATTTCTAAATAAATTTACCGTAATAGTATATACATACATTTTTTTTTAATATGGCTTCAAAATAATAATTTTACTCACAATCGAAGGCTATATTTCAAAAATGACTCTTTCAAGAGTAGCTTCCGTACCCCCAAGAGCTCCCCAGTTTGAGATCCCCTACCCTACACCACTTGTGTCAAAGTATCTTGTAATTTTTACGGCACCTCTCAGAGCTCGAACAGCGTAACGTATCGAGAGATTTCAGCTGATATTCATTCACTCCACTGAATACTTCGGCGCATTTGCCCTCTTTGACATCTTGTGTCACCTGCAGGAGGATTTGGGGTGTTTGTCGATCAAAAGGAAATAAAAAGGGAGGGAGATGAGTAATGCGTTTCTGTTTAGTCTAAGAGTAAGCTGCTGATGACATTGGAAATGATGTTTGGTTTGAGGTACAGTGGTTTGAACTACAGGTTTGTTGGTCCAAGTACGAATCTACGCTCTTTGCTGCATCTTAGACAATTGTATTGCAAATGAATTCTTGCCGCGGTAGCCTACTGATCACGGTCACGAAATCATGGACTGCTTTACCGAATCTCGGGTTTGAGTCCTGACGCCGCTGAAGCACGTTTTATCTGTCATGGCTTAAAGTCCTTCCGTTAGTGCGGTGTGGAGAGGGGGTGACCTCTCAAGTGCTATTCTCGTCACTTAAGGTATCCGACTACGTTCGGAACCATGATTTTAAAAAAAGCACATAAATGCATAATTTTCATGATATTTAGTGTCACTTAGATTAGAATACATGTATAAAATTGTTTTAAGGACATTATGACAAAAAAAATTTATTTAAATACAATATTTTGGCAAAAAATTAACTTAGAATAAACTTTTTTTCCAAATGTTCTCCTTTTGTGAATAATGCTTCTATTATAATAATATTTTGCCTGTATATAGTTCAGACCTCTCTACGGAGGCTGAACTAGGAGTTTTGAAAAATTCATATAATTTTCAGAGTTACAACCAATTGACATAATTATCGGCGTTTTTTTCTTAAAATTTCTCCTCTGTGTTGTCATAAAACATGGATAAACCCACTTCTAAGTTATATATTTCAAAAATTCTAGTTGAGCCTCTGTACAGAGATCTGAGCTATATACAAGCAAAATATTATAATAATAGAAGCCTTTTTCACAAAAGGAGAATATTTGGAAACGGGGTCATTCTATGTTCATTTTTTGTCAAAATAGTGTACTTAAATAATTTTTTATTGTAATATTATTCTTAAAACAATTTTATGTACATTTTTTAATCTAAGTGACACTAAATATTGAAAATATTATCCATTTAAACGTTTTTGCAAAATCACGACTCCGAAAGTAGTCGGATACCTTAACCTTAACTGTAGAAAAATAATTTGAACATTTACTTAGCCAAAGCTCTGAAATGAAAAATTAAAATGTCCCAAAGTTTAATGTTTTTGCTATTTTTGCTGAAACTCAACTTTGTAGTTTTGTTGCATTGATGATATTCCATTGAAGGTTAACCCTAACGTCGCAACGCGTCGTCTTAATGCCGATTACAAGGTGAATTTTTTTCTTTTAGCTGCCATTGTTCAGAGCCATCTAGAGTTTGAATAAACAACCGAAACGGCCCCAAAATTTCTATGGAGACTAATAATGACATGAGAAATAGGGTTAATTGCAAAAAATTAGTTTAAAAAGTTAACGATAGTAATATATATATAGTGATATTGTTGATTGACGAACCGAGAAAACATAAAACTCAGGTATCCTAACCCAGATTTATTATTTTTCTTTTTCTTTCATCAATATACAAGAGAACATCTTTCCACATAGGTAAATATTTAAATTCTGAAGGAGAAAAACTTTCGAGCAAACCTTTATGCTCCCACTGGTCATTATTTGAATGAATTATCATAATTTTCTTTTCACACAGTACAGCTTTCTCCACTTTCTCCACCAAAGTTTTAATTCATCCATAAACTCACCCTTATTTATGACTTTTTATAATAAACTGTTTTATTTATTTCTGTTATATAGCAAAAGTGGTGTGATATGGCCCCTCTTTGGTGACCATATCTTTGATTGTCAGCGTGAGTTAGCGGTGCGGGATTCTCAAAATGACTAGATATTTTAAATTCTTAATATGATTTTATTAAGAATATAACTTAAACGTCTAACAATTTAGATAAATTTATATAAGCGAGAATCTATAATGAACCAAACACACAGTGATAGTTAAACCGAATCGTGTAATTCAGACAACTTTCTCTAAATAATTATACTATCTGCCTACTCTCACTTCTGATAATATTACAAGTCCTAATATCAAATAATCAGTCCTACCTTAATCCAAACTAAGATTCAATCACTGTAACGGCGGATCCGAAAACGTCTGGGCGCGCGCGCAATGGTATGCACCTTGTAGCAATGGCTGGATACCCCGGTAACTTTACGATAGGCTGTCAATTCACGGTCGTATCTCTTCCAAACATAACTATCACTAAATTGCCATTTTGCTTACTGAAACTTCTGTTCTTTTAAAAGCTATCTTATTTGTATTTATTATTCGCATTTCGCTTCTTGGATTTTTGTTGGAAAAGAGTTGCCATTAATCTTGACCGTCAAAGAACCCAGAGGTTATGTTAAAGAAAAGATGCGTGAGCCCGTCACAGTGGTATTAAAGTTTTTAAAAGTGTGCGTAGATGAAGATATATTTTCCCATAAACTATAATCTTATAGGTATATCATACAGATGTGCATATGACTCAAAGATAATTTATCTATATAAAAAACTTTTTTTTAAAAAAAAATTTCGCGAGATTTTTCCTTGTTATTTATGTATCTAAACTAAATAATTTAATGTATGAAAATTCTTTTTATTTTCATAATATTTTCTGTTTTTATAAAAAAAAAAGCAACTAAGACTTAACAGCTTTCACATGGGTGGAGTTTAGGAATTCACACTTTTGCATAGACCAACATAGTTTTAACTTCTAGCATAAAAACTACACTTCGGTGCTTAAGTCTATATATATATATATATATATATAATGTGTGTGTGTGGGAATCCGAAAGAAATCTTCCAAAAAGTCGGATTCTTCAGATAGCAGGGTTTTTATTGGCGTGAAAGTCTAGGGGTTTTTAGGGTGTATTAGTTAATTTTGAAATAAAATAGACAACATAGTTTAAGAAAGAAACTGGTTGAAAACTAAATAATTTATTATGAATTATAGGGGAGTATTTACATGGGGAATATTTCAAAAGAATAGGAAAGTTAGATCACATTACTTTAAGGAAGGCAATTGAGATTAAATAGAACTCATTATGGTGCTATTAAGACTTACCGCCTGGCGCGGGCGAACGGCGCTGACGCGCGAAATATGACGTTTCTCTGACGGGTGTTAGTGGGCCTCTGCCGAAAAAGGTTGATGTCGGCGTTTTAAAAGGGACGCTAGATGGCGTTAATATGGAATACTGTTTTGATCAGAATTGCCGAACTCTGGAAAGGGATATGATCTAACCTTTTACAAATGGGATATCCTACATATATATATAGCTTCTATGAAATTAGCCTGTGTATGCCACCGCTATAGGACTTAAAATGAATGTATGTACGTACGAAATATAATCATTAACAATTACCAAATAAATTCATACAAACTATAAGAAATATAAGGCCAATTAAGTTTGTTTAAAAATCAAATAGTTTAAATTTTTCTTTAAAGACTTCCCTTTACATTTATAGATATGTGTTTTTTTGAGATTCATCACTTTTATTCAGATTCATTTTTGTTAAAATACTTTTAAGAAAGAAAAAAAATTTTAGTTCTGAATTTGAAATTTATGAATATATTCACCAAACTCTCACTGTCCATGTTTTCAAATTTTAATACTACGTTCTTTAGTATTTGATGCAAAATCATATTCATGTAATAAATTGATAGCCTAAGGTAAAAATATTCTCCCAAAAAGTACATGCTTCAAAATATTTACATGAAAGGAAATTTTACATTGTAGAAAAAAATTTCTGTGGGGCTACTCAATAAGAAATATTTTTGAATACCACATTTGCTATATATATATAATGCATTCGACATTGTGAGGACTTATGAATCGCAAATGGACTGAGATATAAATATCATAAAATATACAAACTTCTAGGGTATACGGAATTGACAATTTTGTACTGTGTGCTACACATAAGCAAATACAAATAAGATTCAAAATTGAAATTTCGAACCTTGACAAAATGAAATTTTAAACTCCTTATATATCGAGTTACACTTCCATATTGCAATCCAGACATACTACAATCTAGACATGTACTATTGTATAATATAAAATAAAATGAAAAAAATTCAATTTTCTTCAAGAGCGGGAATTTTTTGGTCATTTGAGAATTAGAAGGCTTAACATATGGTACTAAAAATCCCATCCAAATGGAATTTTATCATACTAGGAAAGAAAAAAAAATTGAATATATTTTTATGAAATGTGGATATTATTTTTTATCAAGTTTGAATAGGATGCTCTGAAGAAATTTCATTACATTAAACTATATTTGCACGTGTAGATTTTCCAAAATATAAGTACTTTTTATATAGGTCGTCCAGTTTTTCTGTCCCTTAAAAAAGCATCTTTCTTAATTTATTTTACAACCAATTGAAGAATAAATCTTGATATGCCACTCACGTTTTGAAATTTACTTCAGGAACATATAATAAGAAACAGTTTTATTCTGTTTAAATAAGAAAAATTTAATTGTAAAAAATATTTAATGTATTTGCCGTAAAATACAGCTTATAACGCTCATTTTTAACACAAAAAATAAGATCGGAATTTACGGATGCGTGTTATACGCCGAGTATAAAAATGATAGCTTAAAAAATTAAAAGGGAGGAGCATAGGAAAAAAATAAGACTTCTACAAACATCGAAATAGTGTTTAATTAAAAGAAATAACACACCCCTTATGAACTTAAGAGTTGTAGTTGTAAAAGATTATGCTATTTTTTTTTCTTCTAAAGCTTGGAATAATACCTCGAATAAATGATTTCAAAGCATCAAGAACATTGCATATCGTCGTCTTTTTATCAGAATGCGTAACTCTACAAAGAAACGAAATTTAATATAGGAGTGCTACGCGCCAAGCGCTGTTTAGCACGATTCCTTAATCGCGCCATGCAGTGGTTATTGTCAAGTTACGTGGAACCCCAGATGGCGGCCTAGTGGTAACAAATTTTAATGAAAATAATTGTAAAAGAACTGTTTTGAGAGAGAGAATTATATTTCTAATGAAGAATATAGGAATAGATTAAAAATAACCAATATCAATCAATAATGAATATTAATATAATATAATAAAAATTATATAATATTATTATTATTATTATTATAGAGAATACAATTTAATAGTAATTATAATATATGATAATATTAATAGAATTTTCATATAATTCTAGAATTATATATAATAATATTCCTGTAACATAATTATTATACGTATATAATAATATGTTCATACTATATAATAATAATAATTATGAATAACAATTATATAATTATAAAAAAATAACTTTTGTAATATTTATAAAAAAGTAAAATAAAAAAAATTATTATTATAAATAAATAATATAAAAAACAATTATTATAGGTAATAATTATTATATTATATTATATTATAAATAAAATAATGGCATAATATGTATTAAACTTAATAATGAATATTAATTAATAAGCGCTGATAACTTGCAATATTTCAAAAACTGCGAGTTCCTTCATTGAATTTCATCGAAGAAATACAATGGAAATTGTTACATTTTAAATGAATTGAATTAAAATCGTTTGAAATTAATAGGGTTACCACGGATAAAAAACCAATAAAAGTTATTTCTAATATACGTTATCCCCATGGCAACCACATTACCACACGATAAAAAGATCAAGGTAACCATATTGTAATGCTATCGCGCATCTTGGCGAACATAAATAGTAACTTGGCGCGTAGCACTCGTGTATCAAATTTAATTAGGCCGGCGATATGTACATTTCAGGTTTCTTCCTAAAAAAGGGGTTGTGCGTTATACCGCGAATATACCTATCAATTAAAAATTGCGTATTCAAAGTATAGGTGCGCGTTATACGCCGGAATTTACGCTAAAAAAAAAATAAGGAATCTGTTTTTAAAATAAATTAAATATGTTTTGAAATTTAAAACAAAATATTTTTTAAAGAGTTACCCTAAATATAACCAAAATAATACATTTTATTATTTTTTTTACCTCCTTTTAATTAAGCAACTTTTATAAATATGTACATAAAATGTTGCAGCTCTAGCTACATTATTTAGCTAATTATTTAATTTTTTTAACAGTACGTAGAAGCGAAAATTCAAACTAGAGCACGTGACGTCCGAATTTAGCTCTTTCATTCAATTCCTACTATTAGCTCACACTCTCTATATATTTATTTATCTTAGTAGCATTTTCAATCGTTAATAAAATACATTTTAAAGCATTCAATTGTGCTGAAATTTTATATACACGATTACTTTTGATGACAATACAATAATTTAATTAAAATTTATATAAATTAATTGATTAAAACTAATTATTTAAAGAATTATAAATACACAGCCACGTTGGCACCATTTTTGGCGACTTGAGTCAAAACTTGAAAAGTTGTTTTTTTTCTGACGTTTTAAGGCATTCAGTTGAACTGAATTTTTATGAACACGATTGTTTTGGATGACAATACGATACTTTAATGATAATGAATAAAAATGAATGACCACTTAATGTTGTTTTTCTGTCCTATGTATATACATATTAATATTAATTGTAACTATTTAATAAAAAGTAGCTAAAATAAAATTTTTCTTTGTTGATTTAAGTAGGAATTAACTTAATTTTTTTTTTTACTTGTTTTTAAATTCGATATAAAGTTTTGAAATTTTTTCGGGTTGTTTTGTATAACGTTTGGCGAGTCTTTGTGCATGGAATAAAAATTTATGTAAATCGTTATTTTTAAAAAAATCGCCAGAATTACATTTGGCTGTTTTTTTACTAGTATTTATAGTGACCGGCACGAAAAAATTGCGTGGAACATTTAAGAATATTAGAAAAAGATTTGTTCAAAAGTATTAAAATAATTTTTAGAAAGTTAAAATAATGGCTCGTTTAAAAAATGTGTCCCTGCCCGCCCGAAATGTACATTTTATGTGTGCTTGAATGGAATTCTGGTAAGCATTTTCATATAAATAATAAAATGCAAAAAAAATTGTGTCCGGGTTAACGTGTCTCCTTAAGCATCTAGATCAAAGTGTAAAAAAAAAAAAAACCACAAATATTAAAATTGAAAAATATACATAAATAAATATTAAGGTTGAAACAAGAATTGATTAAATATTATGTTCAAATATAGGTTGATAAAATCATAATTATTATGATTACTATACTAAATTTTTATTACAACTACTGAATTTTAATAGCAAATGATACAAGATAATTTTCTGCTAAAAAAAAATTGAATTTAATGCACTTTAACATTTAACTGAAAATAATGTGTCCCAAAAAATCTGATGTAGGTAAATTTGTTTTAAATATCAATGTGTTAATATATATCCATAATACAATAAAAATTTAACTAAAATTAAAGGATTATTCGTAATTTTTAATAATTTTAAATAATATTCTCCCATCTAGAACAATGAAGCGATGAAGTTGGCGGTTGAAATCCACGCTGAGCACGCGGACAGCAATGTATCTCCAACAGTAAGTATATTTCTCTGTATTGTAAAATAACATTTTACAATATTAAAGTATAATCAATACTATGCAAGAAATATAATTTTATTTTAAGGTATCCGAACACGTTGAAAATGACCAAATTCGGTCAAGACATATATATATATATATATATATGTCAGGTTTGAAAAATTTAGGTTCAAAATTAAGTAAGTAATAAATAAATATAGAGCGAACTCTTTACCATCACGTAAGGATTTGTGAGTAAGTATGCCTATTTAAAGGTGGAGCGAGCGCTAACGAAGACGAAAGCATATTCGAAAAGGCTTAGCTGTTGACTCTTGTCCGAAGTACTGTTAATGTTCTACTCGGTTGCGCGCCAAAGGGCCGCCATGTTGGATTTTATGTGATTGAAACGAAATAAAGAAGTTATTAAAGAGATGATGCCTTCCTCATTTTACTAGCAGGCCTGGGGCCTGACACACACACACACACACACACATATATATATATATATATATATATAT
>BMAV01022247.1:0-65219 GCA_019973955.1 Trichonephila inaurata madagascariensis | reverse complement strand
AAGATAAAGACTAAATTTGAATTTTTTTAGAATTACCAAAACACTCAAAACTGCATATTTGTGTATTACGTTAATTTTTTTGAGACATTATGCTCAAGTGTAGTATAGGAGGGCCACTTTGGATTTGGCGATTTTTATCTAAATGCCACGGTAAGATAACGAATTCATTCTGGCACACTGTTTAATTTGTTAACCCCTGATTTTTGATTTGTGGTCTTATGCAGATAAGGTCACGTGTGCTTTTTAAAAAATTGCTATTGGTTAATTAATAAAATTGCTGATAATTTCAACTCGAGCATACGATTTTCAAATTAACTATTCCGTCTGATTTTTTTTCCATTTTGAGATTTTTTGTCATTCATACAGGATATCAGATTTTTTAAACCTATTTTTATTATTCCATTTTCCTGCTTTTTCAATTCCTGCTATTAGCTCGCACTCTGTCTCTATTTATTTATTTATTTATATATTTGCATATTTATTTATTTATCTTGGTGGAATTTTCAATCGTTCATAAAATACATTTTAAAGCGCTGAATTGAGCTGAAATTTTATATACAGGATCATTTTGGATGACAATACAGTTATTTAATTATAATTAATAAAAATTAATTAAAACTAATTATTTAAAGAATTACAAATACGGACATGTTTGCATCATTTTCGGCGACTTAGCGACCCTTTTGGCGACTTGTGTCAAAACTTGAAAAGGTTTTTTTCTCACGTGTTAAAGCATTCAGTTGGACTGAAATTAAAAGGACAATACGATACTTTAATGATAATTAGAAAAAAACTAATTACCACTTAATGTTGTGATTCTGTCCTATGTATATACATATTTATATTAATTATAATATTTAATAAAAAGTAGCTAAAATAAAATTTTTCGTTATTGATCTAAGTAGGAATTGACTTAAAAACTTTTTTTAATTATTACTTGTTAAACCTATTTTTATTATTCCGTTTTCCTGCTCTTTTGTTTTTTCTTTCGACTTATCGTGAACAGTATGTGTAAAAGGTACGATTTGCATTTTTTTTTTATGATTTGAAACAAAAGGGAAAATTGAATGCGATATAGTGGTGTATGGAAAAATGATTGATTGCTGCCAGTGCTGAATGTTTGGTTTGCAAGAAGGCTATGCATCTGATCAAGAAGAATTGGAGTGACGGATATATTTGGAAATGCCGAAAGAGAGGAGCGAATGGACATCACATGAAGAGAAGAATAACTGGTTTGAAGAGAGTAAGCTCAGTATGCTTGAAATTCTAAAATTAACGAATATGTCGGTGTGAAAGACTCAACCGTGACTTTTCTTCTTTTTAACTTAATGATACGAAGAAAATAGTCACGGATTGTATGAGTTTTTGTAGAGAAGTATGCATGAAAATGTGTGTGTGTGTACGAAAGCTCGAAGGTCCTGATGTGATTGTATAAATAGACGAGAGCATGTTCGGTAAAAAGAAAGTACAACAGAGGAAATATTCCATCTTCCTTTGGAAGAACTCTCCTGAACGCAGGTAGGCCTACTTCTGAAATATTCCAATTTACGATTACTTTTTGCTTAAAAAAAACACAATTTTTAATTTTTGTATTAATAATCTCTTTATAAATATTTCTTTTTATTTCACATTAATATATCTTCATTTTTATTTCAAAATTATAATATTTAAGTTCTGGAATATTTACCGTTAAATTTTGTAGCTTGGCTATCAAATCCGAACACATCGCCGAATAAAGTACCTTGGCGACCGCTTGGTGTCACCAAAAAAATTGACTGCGCCAATTGTTCCTTCTATACTACACTTTAACGGAGGCATTAATATGGATAAATACATGCATTACTGTGATCCTTATATCAAATATTAAATTACGTAATTCTTTTAATCTGTGAAAAGGTCTCGTAGCAAGTTAATTTTTCCGATTTTTATTGTATTACAAATAATTTGAACAAAACATTATTTTCTGAAACAGTACTTTTTTTTATTACTATATTAAGATCTTTTCAATTAATTCGATCCATTATTTTTTCACTGAAAGAGACTAATTGTCTTGTTTAAGAATTTTTTAATACTCTTTTGCGGCCTATCAAAGGAACCGTGAGAAAAATTTCGGACTGTAATCATTTACTTATGGTTATTCATTAGTATTCTATTCATTAAGAGCTTATGCATAATGCCTCTACATTGAACACTGTTATAACAAATCATTCACGTTATTCTGATGACACATTTAATTATTAAAGATAATACGAACAGATTAATTTGGATTACTGGATGTGATGGCTTTTGCGGTGGGAAGAATGAATTGAATTACATCTTGCATTAAAAATGTGCATTCTTTCTGAACAATAAATAGTAAAACACTACCATGATAATGTAGTAGAGAAATTATTCTATTTTGCTGCTTTATGTATCATACTATTATTGATAACCACTGTGGAATAAAAGTAAATGTGTTAATGCAAGATTTTATTATGAAGCACATCCTCCGAATAGAAAAATATTGTCCGTCATTGTCGGTGGTTGTTGAATTTGTCAACTTAACTGATTAATTCGATATGTATTGTGCCACACTTTGAATTTTCATGCGTTAATAATGAAAAATATGAATTGACGATTGAATTTTTAGGAAAATTCAATGTTTACCTGAATATTTATATGCAGTCGTTATTTTTTTATTAAATATTTATTTAACAACTTTTCCCTCTATATAAAAAAAAAAGTTTTCCCGATGTAATCAATTTGTGACGGATCTATACGCGTTCCTTCAATTAATCCTCTTGGGAAATCTTTGGGCTACCCATTCGCGTTATTCACAACCAACCCATTGGAAGAGAAAAATCGTGATATTCAAAATAACTTACTATATATTCGAGGGTTCAGTCCTAGGCCCCCACACCCTTTGGCGTGAATTATTTGGTGTTGGGATAATTTTTCCCCTTTGGAAACCCTCTTTATACACTAGATATGGTAAACCTAACTATTTCTGGAAATTTCGATTTTGTCGCGGCAGGATTTCGTTTCATTTTGTTTTGGGGAACCGGGTGGAATGGTTGGGTGTGAAGGTATATGTTAGAATTTTTTTCTTTTTTGAATGCGAAAGGTTAGAAAGAATTGATTTAATAGTGTATGAAGGGAAAAATTGATTGCTTTGAGTTATGAATGCCCCAAATGTAACGATCGGCATGATGTAACATGGTCGACGTAAAACGCTTTCTTCGAAATTGCACCAGCCACGCCGAAGGTATTTCGACCATTACCCGCAGAAAAAAAATGGGGGGTCACACGATCATTTACTTAGGATGAGACCTTCAAAATTTTTTTAAAAAAATTGTTATGCTGACACCCACTCGGAATAAAAAGCAGTAGGAAAATAAGTGCTGTTTTTATATTTTTTTTTTCTTAAATGTTTAATTTCTGTATTGTTTTAATATATTTTCATTACGCATCCACCTTATCCCGCTATATTCATTGCCGCCATTGTCGGTTTCGCTTGGCGCCATCTCGTTCTGGCTTGGCGCTTTTTGTATTGTCGCCAAGGGTGTGTGTGTGGGCTCTCCTAGGATTTTACCTAGTCGAGGTATTCTAACTTGAAGACAGAGTAGGAGGGGAGATATACTCGAGTCAAGTGAGATTGCTGCTGAAGGTATAATATTAGAATTATTGTGATTTGAGACTTATTAGGAAGGAACTTTAAAGTGACGATTGTTCACTAAGACTGAATTGATATTAGATTAAATCGGATGATAGGTTAGATCCTTTATTAAGTTAAGGATCCAGTTTGATAGTTTCCTAATCGTTCACGTTTTGCCGTCGTTGTTCCACTTTCGCAGTTAGCATTGAGATATTCACTTTCTATTATTAGTTAAAATTGTATCTGCTTCTTTGTGTGATGAATAAATAGATTAATTGGATCATGTTCGAGTGTTTCTTCCCTAACTACCACACATCTAGGTGCCCGAGAGAGAGGTGCGAGCCCCTCACAAATTTACTTTTCTCGCACACGAGAATTATAAAATAAAAACGCAGTGAGCCCTGTTCAAATTGTGATTACATATTGACAATAAGGCGAAATTTTCAGTACAATCAAGTACTTCAACAATATATCATAAATGTTTATGTAAAAATTGAGGATGTTCGTATTCTTTACGATCTAGCCAAACACAACTGAGAATAGAATATATGAATGGATTGATAGACAATGTACAAAACAATATATAAAAACATATCTATATATTAGGTTTGTAAAAAAGAAATCCATTATTTTTGCATGAAATTCAAGACTTTTTTTTTTAAAAATGTTTGATTGTTTCGATTTAGATTCAAATATGAAACCTTTTTTGTTTTTTTTGGGCCCCCATTTTGAAGAAAAGTTTATAATGCCTCTACCAGGGAAGCCTTGGTACTTATTGGAGAAAACTCTAGTAATCGATTTGGTTAAACCAAATTTCTTTTCCCTTTCCCCCCCCTTCCCATTTTTTAATTACCCAGGGGTTTGGTTGATGGAAAAAAAATTTTCCCGGGTTCCAGGCCAAATTTTATAATGGTGGATTAAAAAACCATTGTTCAGGGTTTCGGTTTTTATGTTGCCCGGGCCGGAAAGGCCTTTTTTAACCAAATTTTTCTTTCCAAATTCCCACCAAAAATTTACAAAAAAACCTTTTGGGAACGTTATCAAATTTAGTTTTTGGCCAAGGGGAAAATTCAAATTTTATTTTTTCCCCGTTTAAATTTAAATTTCACTAAATTTTCGAGTTTTCTTTAAAAATTTTTCCAAAATTGCGAAAAGGGTTTAAAACTGCCTTCTTTTGCCTTTGGCCCTGAGCAATGCTACGCCCACCAAACGCCGTCAACATCGATTTTTTCCCGGTGATTTTACCGCTTTTTTACGACGGGCCTGTTTCGGAAGGGAGGGTGCATCTTCAACATCAAATTTTCCTTAACGGAATCGACGAAACCAAAATTGCACTTTTAATTTAGCTGTTACAGAGAAAACAAAAACCCCCTAAAAAAACCCTTTCACAATTTCAGCTACCTGACTTTTCATTTTTGCCTTTTCAAAAAAAAAACTGTTAAAAAAGAATTTTCTTGTTGACTTCCCCCTTTTTATAACACCCTGTAACTCACAACAGAACGAACCAAACAAAAAAAGACAAAATAATTTTTTAGTGTGAACTGTTACCTTGATAACGAGCATAAATTTGAAATTTTTTGATCGATACTTCAGGAGAAATGGACACTACAGCCATCTACCGAAAAAATAATAGATTTTTTTTTCCCCAAACCCAAAATATATATATAATATATATATATATATATATATATATATAAAGTTTTCGTGATCATGTAATAAATTTATTCATACATAGTTAGTAAAAATGGGTCGTAAAAAATTGAATTTAACAAAAGAGAAACACCAAGAATGAATTTCTCGAAAAAAAGAACGAATGAAGAAAGTGTACGAAAAACAGAAATTTTTAGATTAGTTGAAAATTTGCATTCTGAACAGTTAGAGGACCTTCGAACCATCCGAAGAATTGAAAACTTAAAGCCTGAATGGTCAGTAAAAAAAAGAAGCAGGATAGAACTACATGAAAATAGTAGAATTGAAATTTTTTTAATTTGTGGGGGTTTGGGGGGCGTCCTTATTTGGAAGGGGGCACCTCCCCAAGTACTTTTATTTTAATTTATATTAAACTTTTAATTAAAATATAAATACGCACTCTTATTTTTTGAAATATTCCTTGTAGTAAGTATCAATAAATGAGTTCCAACAGTGTCGTCTTGATACATCTCTAGAAAAATTCATGGTTTTGTTTTGTTTATATCGGTATTCAAAATAATAATAATTTTAAATATCATTTTCAGATTAAAAAAGTTGAATTCTTGTTGGTATTTATATTTTCAATTTTAGACAACGTATTGTCAAAAGATCAAACTTTATAAAATTTTCTTTTAGAATTGTTGCTGTTCGTAACCTTTATTCAAAACTTTTAAGTCTAAAGGCTGCCCTGGGTTTATGAAAAAATCTAAAAAAGTTTTCTTTTACCTTTTTCTAGAGTTAAGAGATGAGTTATAAAGTAAATTAAAAATTAAAAGACCGAAATGAAAAATGATGAAACGAAAGAACAAATGTTCGGTTAAAAAAAAGTTTCTTTAATTTTTTTAAAATAGTTTGAACACAAACAAACAATATTTGAACTCGCATAAAACCCCATCCTATAAAGATCTGCCTACATTTGAACAAGTTTGACTGAAATTCGAAATTTTTTATCCTTTTTGTGTAGAAAGAAGAATCGAGCGCCGAAAAAAAAAAAAATTTAATAAGTTAGAGAATGTGAGGAAAGGGCTATGCTACAAAATGGGAATTTTTAAAAATCTATCTTTTTAAGTATTTTTCATTAAAAAAAAAATCAAAACTTTGAATGTCTTTTTTTGAAGATTGTATTTATTTATCAAAGTTATGTTTTTTTAAAACCCGATATCTCAAAAAAAAGTATCATATATTTCTTTTTTCATTTTTTTCGTATTTAAAGGGCGGGAAAAAGAATTTGCTCTAACATCAATAGTTTTTATTTTAAGAGATTGGTCTAGAACACAACCAAACTTAAAAAAAATTTTTTTAAGAAAATGAAATGGCCATGATTTCTGGTAATTGTTATAGATATGTTGTATGAAAATAAAAAATATGACTTGAATTCAAAAAAAAAATTTTTAAATTTTTATATATAATTTTCATCAAATTTACCTAAATTATATTTCAATAAATTTAAATTGTCATTTTTCCTGAGTGTTTTTCATTAATTTAAATCATAAGCCCCAACAAAATAACATAAAATTACTAATAGATGGCTTTTTAGAAAACTTGTTCCGAAGTGGCAGATACCTTAATTCAGTTTGTATAATGTTGTTTCGGTTAAATAGATCACGGGGGAAGGTTTATGTGAGGGGATGGTTTTTTTATTTTAAACGGTTAAAGCTCATTCAGAAATTACCAAAATGATAAGCGAAAAATAATTAAAAAAAAAAGGGGCTTCATAATTAAAATTGAACAGAAACAAAAAAAACTTTTTTGATAAGCAACATAGAAGCATTTTTTGTGTGCCGTCAAAAATTTTTTTATTGATTAATAAACAGTCCAAAATCTTGACGTTCTGATGAATTAAAGTTTGCCGCCAATGATTAACAATTTTTTTCAAAATGATTAATGCTTCTAAACTTCTGGAATTAATGAGAAAAATATTTATTCTTTTTTAAATTTTTCATGAGAAAACAAAGAATGGTAGTCGAATGTATTGTAAGGTGCGGTTTTAATTTTTAAAAATACTGACATTTTTGTATTTTTTAAAAAAAGGAAGCATTTTTTTGACAGGAAAATAATTTTTCAGCTCTTTTCTTTTTTTTTTTATTAGTATAAAGTTCTTATTTTCATTTTTAAGGGGCAACAACTTGGTGAAACACTGTTACTTTTTTCCAGCAAAAAACTATCTCAAATCGTGGAATATGTATATATATATATTATATTTTTTAAAAGTTTGATTTAATAAAATCATTAAAATCAGGGTTTTAGGGGTTTTTTAAACGTATATATGCTCGTTTAAAATTAAAAAACCCTTTCTGTCACAACCTTTTTTGGAAAAAAAATTTTCGCAGGAGTGTCTAACGGGATTTTTAAAAACGAAATTGCTATCCCCCCTTCGAAGGGTTTAAAAAGTCAAAAACCAAAACCAAAAACGAAAATTTTGAACTTTTAACTACAAAAACTTTCACTCTTTCCCAAAAAATGGAACACTAGGCATGAAGGGGTTGTGAGGGGCTCACGCGTTTTCTTTAACACGTCCTCTGGGTTTTTTTTGGGGGCCAAGATTAATGGCAATTTTTTTTCCAAAAACCAAAACCCCAAAAGCGAAAAGTGAAGTTGAAACGAGATAGCTTTTAAATAACAGAAAATTTCAGTAAGTCGTATGGCAATTTTTGGGGAATTTTTTATGTGAGAGATTGTGATACAAGCGCGTGAATTGACAGCCAGTAGAAGTTACTTTAAGATTAAGCCATTAAATTTCTGCTACCATTTTACCCGGGGCCCAGACGCCCTTCCCTTTTGTATTGAAGCTACGATCAAATTAAGGTGGATTGACATTTGATATTAGGACTTGTTAAAATTTTTAGGGAAATAGAAGGTGGGTTAGATATTTATAGGGTTTTTCCCCCACGCGATTCGGGTATAACTATTTTTGGTGTTTGTTCATAAGATTCTCTCATAAATAAAATTATCATCTAAAAATTTTAGGGGAAAGGGGTTTCCAAAAAGTCATTAAGAATTTAAAAAATTTTTATTCCTTTTTTAAAACCCCCACCTCCCGGGTCACGCGGATAATCAAAGAAACGGTCAAAATTAGGGGCGGTTTTATAGGGTTAATGCAAAGCAAGAGGGGCATTGACGATGAACCTCTTAATTTTGAAACAGGCCAAAAATTTTAGAATACCCCCCACATTTGACTTGCCCTCACCCCTTTCTTTAAAATTCTGTGCCACCCTACGTGAGCCCCGGGAAAATTTTTAAAAATCATCTGCCAATCTACAGGGTGTTTTCCGAATTCGACCGACAAATTCAGAATGGTGATAGTAGGCAACAAGGGGGTGTGGGCAAATCAAATAAAAGCATGGGGGCGCAAACCCCCGTTTGCCCGGGGTAATTCAAAAAAACGTCAAAAAAAATATTAAGTCGTACCGAAACTGAAACCCTCAGAAAGGTTAAAAGATAAGTGCCCTTTTGCTATTATTTATACAACGTTTCGTCACAAATCCCGTGCCCAACTTTAAAGGTAAATATTAAATTGTGAAAAATTGTTTTCTACTTGGAATTTTTTGTTTGTTTGTGATCATTTATCTAATGTTGATATTTTAATGAAAAGTGTAACGATCATAAAAAAATTTTTCAATAAATTCTAAGAAACAACCATAACGACCCTGTTTACATTTGTGTATGTGTATGATTTCTGGATTATATTGAAATTGTTGATTATAATTTTGTTACACAAAAAAATTACACTCAAATAAATGATTTAAAAAACTCATAGGGAAATAATTTTAATTGATAGTAATACAATCAGTATTAATTTAAAAATCATTTAAAGCGTGTAATACAAACAACAAACAGAAAAAAAATATTAAAAAGTATTCTAACAACCATTGAATTTCTACAATGAGTTTAAGGTAATAGAAAATCTTTTTACTTTTTTCCAAATTAATCATCTCTTGATGGGTGCGCAAGGAAGTAAATGAGTTGCTTTATTCCAATATTATATATATATATATATATATATATATATATATATATATATATATATATATATATATATTCATTTAAAATATAATTCCCGTTATTTCAGAATGATTTATTTCATGAAATAGCGAGACAAATCAGTTAAAGTATATATTAGATAAAAAAATTTCATGCTTTACCTAGGTATTCTAACAAGTAACTGGTTATTCTACCAAGTAGCTGGTTATTCTATCAAGTAACTGTTTATTCTATGAAGTAACTGTTTATTCTACGAAGTAACTGTTTATTCTATGAAGTAACTGTTTATTCTATGAAGTAACTGGTTATATTCTATGAAATAATTAATGATAGACCGTTAAAATTAAAAATAAACAATTTCAAAGTTATTTTATAAATTAATTGTGATCATGAATAGCTAAAATCTCTCGAAAAATACATTTTATTCCTATTGCGGATGATTAATTGATGAATAATGAAAATAAAATATAATTTATTTTTGTTTTATTGTAACATTAGATAAACAGAAAAAAAAAAATAGAGCATGCTGCTGAAATAGTTATATTTAAATATTATGAAAAAATACATGCGGGGAAAAAAAATTTGTTGCTTCATAAAAACATTGTGTGTGTGTAAATTTTTCCACAAAAAGTGTAAGAGAATATTAATTTAAACTTTATGAAGTACCTTTATTTTACTTTTCATTGTTTATTAGAGAAGGGAGTGTTGTGATGACACATTGAATCGGGGTTCAAAATTGATTAAAAGCAGCTATAACTAGTTAAAAACTTTCGTCACCGTATTTCATACTTTAACGATCAAGTAATAGTTATTCTACACAATACCGAACTAAATCATGAAATTCAATAATTTTATATAATTTTTAAATGGGCTTGTTTTAGTTATTTTTGAAATACCTAGTTATTCTATGAAATAACGGATTTCACACTTTAACGCTAACATATACACCGAGTGGTCAAATTATTATGAGACGACTTTTACGCAGATCATCTATAACTTCACGTAGTTATCATTAGAAGTTTCGATTGCTATTAGTAGAGATTGCAGGAACAGGAAGCATCATTAGCATTGTGTTGCTTGAGAAGAAAGAAGGAAAAACCGTGATTTAACTGAATTTGAACGTGGGATAATTGTAACACTTGAAGCAGGGGTCCTCAACCTTTTTTTTCTGCTGGGCCGCATACGTATGTCAGCTATTTCACGTGGGCCATATACATATGTTAGTTATTTCACATGGGCCGCAAATGAAGATAAATGGAAGGGGGAGGATGCCTTAAGACCAAGATAACATTAGAAATTTAAAATTGGAAATTTGGCCCAAAAATATTATTACTCTTATTTTATTTTTTTTAATTACTTTTTTTTCAAATTTTTTTTTTTTTGTCACTAACACAAAAATTGGGAAGATTTAAGAAAACTCCTTCACAATTTCTGCATCAGAAAACGGTTTCATATGATAACCAATAATAAAAAAACAAACTTCATGGGAAGTTTTTGGGTTCCCCTTTTGTGATATGACCCCTGACAAAAATTTTGTTGTTGTTGAAAAATATTATTCAAAAACCTCTTGAAAGAAATCTTCGGGGAAAAAAGTGTCATTAAATGATTCCTGTTTATTATTATTCTTCAAATACAACATTTTTCGTGACAAATCAAACAATTTCGTCCCTATTTGTTTTTCACGACAAAATAGTCAATTAAAACAAAAAAGAAACGATATATTTTCTACGAATACTTTTCCCCCTTTCAAAATAGGAAAAATAGTTAAAAAAAGAGTTCCCCCCAAAAATTGTCGCTACTCCACTGTTGACTATTATCACCAATAAAAACGTTTTTAAATAAAAAGAATATCAAACGTAACCGTACGACACTGACGAAAAAACAAAATTGATATATTTGATTTTTGACAAAAATTTTCCTCCAAATTTTTTTAAAACAATGTTCTTAGATAAAATAAATTTTCAAAGCAATGATTCATGACCGGGCCCTTTAAAAAAGGGTCGGGGGGGCCTGGGTTGGTATCCTGGCTTAAAGCGTTGGAACCAGGACAGTAAAACCTGTTTTTGTGCAAAGATGGGGAACATTTAAAAAAGAAATCCCCAAAAAAGTATTCGAACATTTCATAAATACTTACGAATAACAAAAATTGTTTTTGCCCACATACTACAAAAATTTTTTTTTTATGGGTGGAGGGACCGTAAAAAAAAGTTGCCAAAAATATGTCAAATATTTAAAAAATTTTATGAGAAAGTACTTCCAAACAAAATAAAAAATTTAAAACCCCCAGGGAAAACTTTTTTAAGACATTTAATTTCTCATTGTAAAATGGAGAAATTTTCAAAATCTTTTTCATAATTCACTGCTACCATTGTAACCCAAAACACGCATCTTCCTATGATGAATTAGTTCAAAATCACTTTCGCGTCATTAGATACAATTTAAATTGGTTTATTTTTTGGCACCATAAAGTAATGATAAGTTTTCATGAAAACGGTCGGTTGGTCTGTTACTTGTGAACTCACGATAACAAAAATGCATGAGGGCCTTTTTTTTGGTTTTTAAACTCCTTTAGGAATTGGTATCTTTTTTTTTCATATCCATACGGGAACGTTTTTAAAACCTAAATGGAAAATTTTTCATGATATTTAGTGTCATAGATTAGAATACATGTATAAAATTGTTTTAAATATTTTGACAAAAAATTATTTAAATAAAATAGTTTGGCAGAAAAATTTAAATTAGAAAACCCAAAATGTTGTTCTTTATAAAAATGCTTCTAAAATAATAATATTTTTTGGGGTGTGTGTGCTTATATAAAGTAAAGACTTCTCAAAGAGAGTCTGAACTATGAGTTTTAAAAATTCACATTATTTTCACAGTTTCAACTCATTAAATAATTATCGGGGTATTTTTTTTTAAAAAATTTTTCCCTGTTGTCGTATAAAACATGGATAAATCCCACTTATAAGTGATATATTTCAAAATTTGTTGAGCCTCTGCACAGAGGTCTGTGCTATATACAGGCAAAATATTATTATAATAGAAGCATTTTTTTACAAAATGAGAATATTTTTTAAAAGGCTCATTCACGTTCATTTTTTGTCAAAACATTGTCTTAAATATATTTTTTTTGTAATACTATTTTTAAAAAAATTTTTTATACATTTTCTAATCTAAGGAAACTAAATACCATACAAAAATTATCCATTTATAACTTTTTAAAATCACGGTTCCGAACGTAGTCGGGTTTCCTTTAAAAACTTTTTAATTTGTTGGAAAAGATCCCCCTTATATTTTTTTCCCTTTCAAAAATCCAACTTTTCCGCCATCATAACCTCAAATTATTTTTGCCTTGTCATTGAGAGTTTCGTCTTCAATCAAGTGCATGCGGCTAGTACGTTGATAAAAGCATTACAGTGACCCCCAAAAACGGTTGAAATTCATACACCGAAAAAAACGCACAAAAATCGTACAAAAAAAAAAATCGCATAAAAAAGGACCTCACAAAAACAGGTTCTACTGTATTAGCAAAACAGCTGCTCTTATGAAGTGTTCGAGAGTAGTAGTTACTAATGTTTACAGAGAGTGGATTCCCAAGCAGAAAACCGGGTCTCAACGTCAGGCTTGTGGCTATCACGAGGTACTAAAAGTTCGCTCGAAAATGAAAAATGCAAAAGTTGTCTAATCTAACAGAACAGAAAACGTACGTAAAAACTGTGGTGAATCTTAATCAAAGAGCAACTATATGAAATCTCTAAGTGGGCTGTTTGCCCCTCATTACACCGTATAGGCTATGGTAGTCTACTTCCTGTTCAAAAGCCTCTACTGTCGGTCTTGAATAAGAGCAGATGTCTACAGTTCGCAAAGAAACACAAGGATTGGACAGTAGATGACTAGAAAGTTTAAAGTGGCCCGATAAATCGCTTTTTTAATTACATTATGTAGATAATAGGGTGCGAATATGGAAAAAAACAGAACGAAAGCATAAGCACCACCTTCATTGTCACAAATCTTCAAGCTACTGAAGGCATTATTATGGTTTGTGGGATGTTTTCTTTGCTTGATTCATGTAAAAGCATGTCTAAATTTTCAAGGGTTTTTAAATGTTATTGCTGATCAGGTACATCCTTTTATATTATTAAAATACTCTGCCAGATATGGATACTTTCAGAAGGACAATTTTCCATGAAATAAAGCTGGCACTGTCTACAGCAGTGTTTCTCAAACTGCGGGCGCGCTTCTCTAGGGGTGTGATAACCCTACGAAAGGAAGGGAGGGGGTGCAAGTATATCGAAAAGTCGAAAACAGAAGATTTTAAAATTATAAATTTACTGAAAGGAAGCAAAACAAAATTCATTCTGACATAATAAAAATAAAATACTCATTTGCATTGATTTAATACACTTATAAATGTATCAATGCTACACAATTTCTTTATAATTAATTTAACAGTACTAAGAACAAGTTTAATAATTACTAGTGACCCTATTGACATGTTGTAAAAGAGTATGCAGAATTTAATATTTATCTCTATAATTTGTATGGTTTATAAGCCTCACTGTAGCTCGTATTGTAGCTTTACGTCAAAATATGTTATTAATGAATTCAATACATTGTTATTGCATAGAGAGGGGAAGGAAATTGTGATTTAAAATTGTGTCACAAGTATAGAAATTTTAAAAAAGCACTGGTCTACAGATAGTTCGAAGAGCATGACAGAAACTTTTCCTTGCTTAGTTAACTAGCACCACGATCACCAGATCTTAATCCATTTGAGAATCCGTAGCATGAGATTAAAGGGGACATCAGGCAGCTGGATCCAGTACTTTCCAATTTGAAGACATTAAAAAGGGCAATTCATCGGATATGGTCTCAAATTCTTCAAGTTATCCACCAATAACTCATAGAATTCAAACCAAGAAGAATTCATGCAGTATTAATGACGAAAGATGGTCCAATATTGTATTGAAGACGTGACCATAATTTGGCCACTCGGTGAATACTTACAACACAGCTGTAATTATTTAGGCTTAACATTAAAACATGAATGGAGATAATAGCCACGTATTATAGAAAGATTAAGCGATTGAATTCCAAAAAAAATAAGGAATAAACGTATTTTAATTTTTCCCGTGAAGTTTACAAACTGAAGTCCATAAAATAAATACATCATTAGTCAGAAGTGGATAGAAGAAAGCAGTAGATAACAAATAATTCCCATAAACTGTACTCACTTGCATACTGAAGTTCCGAAAAGAAAACAGATCAACAAAGTAATAAATATTCATTCGAAAAGAACTAAATCTTATTTCAAAACAGATCGAAACAAACTGCCTCTTTCTCACAATTTGTTTTCAAGTTAGTTGAACTGTAAGACAGTCGATACGAAAGAAATTAAAGGAAGGAATTTAATTTATTTCCCATTTAACTAGAGAGAGTTTGAGAATCTCAGTCAGTTTGTTTAAATTTTCTCTAAGCCTGGGCTTAGGATTGATATGTATAGTATAATAAAATGGTACGAACCAACTGGGCTCTAGCGAATTAATTCATATTTTTATTTTTTTGTAGTCTTATTTAAATCTTTTCGGTTTTTTTTATTTATGTTTTGTGTGGGCGCAGTACACCCAATTGATGAAGACTTTCGAAGTAACAAGTTACCATTGAAGAATTTACTAAAAGAGAAAATGTACTTTATTAAGGACTAAAAATGGTTGTTCATTATAAACCTTATTGCTGATTAGTAATTATAAGTATTATCCAAAAAATACTTTTCAAAAAAAAAAATGTCTGGTTCTAATAATATATTAGTAGCTTTCTTTGAAATTTTTAATTAAATTCTAAAAATGCTGAAGAAATAAGCCACAGATATTTTTTTGGGTTGAATTGTTTTCTGAAAATAAAACAGATGCGCATTAAACTATTTTTTGATGTTTATTCAAGTTGACTTTCACAAAAATCTTTGCAAGCCTAGGTAAACATTTAAGTAAAACAAGATTAAATCTAATCCATTTTTCTCTATATTTTCCGATGGACAGGAGTTAAAGCATATTTTTCCATAACTCCTCATTTAAAACAAAAATCTTTCATTGTTTATAAATTGCCTCGAGTAATACTTGGACTTCCTTTTTCCGAGCAAAATATAAATAAATTTTTAATTTTTGTTATTAAAAGTTGATATAAATATTTTCAAAAGATTAAGTGAGTGAATATTTTACTGTGAATATTTTAATACTATATTATTCATGACAGTAAGCATTTTAAAGTGGATTATTTTATGCAATAGCATTTTTAAGAAATTGATCAATATTTCACATTCATATCATTGATAAAATAAACGTTAGACTTAACAGAGGTTAAGGAAAATTTCTTTTAATATCCTTAATGAGCTGCTGATTGGTGTTTTACTACTGCAGACCTAGTACATTCCTCGCAAGCTGGTATCGCTTTTTAGTGCGGCACCCAATAGGCGGATACCAATCGCCAAAGTTAATTTTGACGCCCTGTTTCCTCACTAGAAGAAGACATCCGAGCTCGTACGATGCGAGAGAGTAGAGAGAACCTGTACTAGGACTAAATTTTGGTGAGAGCACCCAAGCCAAAACAGACAATCTAGGATCTTGTACATGCCGTATAATAATTACGACAGGGGTAATTGTTTGTTCGTAACCTTTATTCAAAACTTTTAAGTCTAAAGGCTGCCCTGGTTCATGAAAAGTCTAAAATAAGTTTTCTTTACCTTTACTAGAGTTAAGAGATGAGCTTATAAAGTAAATTGGAAAATTAAAAGACCGAAATGAAAAAATGATGAAACGAAAGAACAAATGTTCGGTTAAAAAATGTGCTACTTCAATTTGTTTAAAATAGTTCTAGAGACACACACATATATTTGAACTCGCATAAAACTCATCCTATAAAGTATCTGCCTACATTTAAGAATCAATGTTTGACTGAAATTCGAAATCTTTTTTTTATCCTTTTTGTGTAGAAAGAAGAATCGAGCTGCCAGAAAAAAAATAAAATTTAATAAGTTAGAGAATGTGAGGAAGGTCTATGCTACAAAAATGGCGAATTTTAAATATCTGATCTTTTAAGTATTATTTCATTAAAAAAGAATCAAAACTTTGAATGTCTTTTATGAAGATTGTATTTACTTTATCAAAGTTATGTTACTTAAAACCTGATATCTCAAAAATGTATCGATATATTTCTTTTACATTTTTTTACGTATTTAAAGTACAATAAAGGCAGTGAACTAAGAATTTAGCTCTAACATCAATAGTTTTTCATTTTTAAGAGTTTATTGTGTCTAGAACACACACCAAACTTAATAAAAATTTCTGTAAGAAAATGTACAATGTGCCATGACTTTCTGGTAATTGTAAATATAGATATGTTGTATGAAAATAATTTAAATATATGACTTTGAATTCAAAAAGAAAATTTTGAATTTCTATATATAATTTTCATCAAATTTTACCTAAATTATATTTCAATAAATTTAAATTGTCATAATTTCCTGATTGCTGTTTTTCATTAATTTAAATCATAAGCGCCAACAAAATAACATAAAATTACTAATAGCATGGCATTTTAGAAAACTTGTCTCCGAATGTAGGCAGATACCATTAATTCATGTTTTGTATAATGTTGTTTCTTACAGTGTTAAATAGATCTACGGGCTATGTACGAGTTTACTGTGGAGGGGGGATAAGGTTTATTATTTTATAACTGAAGTTAAAGCTCTATTCAGAAATTACCAAAATGATAAGCGAAAATATAATTAAAAAAAAAGCGTGTCTTCAGTAATTAAAAATTGAACAGAAACAAAATAACTTTTATGATAAGCAACATAGAAGCATTTTTAGTGTGCCTGTCAAAAATTCTTTTATTGATTAATAAACAGTCCATAAGTCTTGACGTTCTCGATGAATTAAAGTTTGCCGCCAATGATTAACAATTTTGTCAAAATGATTAATGCTTCTAAACTTCTGTGAGATTAATGAGAAAACTATTTATTCTTTTAATTATTCATGAGAAAACAGATGAATGGTAGTCGAATGTATTGTATACGGTGCGCAGTTTTTAATTTTGAAAAATACTGACATTTTTGTATTTTTAACAAAAGGGAAGCATTTTTAGACAGGAAAATATATTATCAGCTCTTCTTTGTTTTATATTAGCTATAAAGTTCTTATTTTCATTTTTTTTTTAAAGGCAGGCAACAACTTAAGGTGAAACACTGTTACTTATTTCAGCACAAAACTATCTCAAATCGTGGAATATGTATATATATATATTATATATGTTAAAAGTTTGATTTAATAGCATCATTAAAATACATGGGTTTTATGGGTTTTTTTTAAACGTATATATGCCTGCTTGAAATATAAACCCTCTGTCACAACCTCTTTGCAGGCAAATATCTGCAGGAGTGTCTAACTGGATGTTTCAAACGAAATTGCTATGCCCCTTCGAAGTAGGTTAAAGTCACAAATCCAACCACAAACGCAATTTTGAACTTCTTAACTACAAAAAACTTTCACTCGTTCCAAAAATGGAACACTAGGCATGAATGGGTTGTGACGGGCTCACGCGTCTTTTCTTTAACACGTCCTCTGGGTTCTTTGGGGGCCAAGATTAATGGCAACTCTTTTCCAACCAAAACCCAAGAAGCGACACGTGAAGCTGAAATGCAAATGAGATAGCTTTTAAATAACAGAAGTTTCAGTAAGTCGTATGGCAATTTGGAGAATGTTATGTGAGAGATTGTGATACAAGCGCGTGAATTGACAGCCAGTAGAAGTTACATTGAAGATTAAGCCATTAGGTCAAGGTGCATACCATTGCACGCGCGCCCAGACGCCTCTTCATAGTATTGAAGCTACGATCAAATTAAGGTAGGATTGACTATTTGATATTAGGACTTGTAATATTATTAGAAGTGAGATTAGGTGGGTTAGATATTGATAGTTGTTCAAGTTACGCGATTCGGGTATAACTATTATTGTGTGTTTGTTCATAGCAGATTCTCTCATAAATATTATCATCTAAATTGTTAGAGATTTAAGTTACATTCGTAATAAAGTCATTAAGAATTTAAAAATTTCTATTCCTTTTTGTAAACCCTACACCTCTAGCTCACGCGGATAATCAAAGAAACGGTCACCTTAGGGGGGCGGTTTTATAGGGTTAACGTGCAAAGCAAGAGGGTCATTGACGATGAACCTCTTAATTTTGAAACATTTGTCAAAATTTGAGAATACCACACATTTGACTTGCCCTCACCCCTTCTCTGTAAACTTCTGTGCCACCCTACGTGAGTTCGGACATATTTAAAACTCATCTGCCAATCTACAGGGTGCTTCCGAATTCGACCGACAAATTCAGAATGGTGATAGTAGGCAACAAGGGGATGTGACAAATCAACATAGAGCATGGGGTCGCAAACCTCGTTTAGTCGGAGTAATTCAAAAAGCGTCAAAAAATAAATATTAACGTCGTACTGCATCTGAACGTCAGAAAGGTAACGATAAGTGCTTGTCATATTATTTATACAACGTTTCGTCACAAATACTTGTGTCCAACTTTCAATGGTAAATATTAAATTGTAAGCAAAATTGTTTTCTACTTGGAATTTTTGTTTGTTTGTGATCATTTATCTAATGTTGACTATTTTAATGAAATGCTGTAACGATCATATAAAAATTGTTCAATAAATTCTAAGAAACAACCATAACGACCCTGTTTACATTTGTGTATGTGTATGATTTCTGGATTATATTGAAATTGTATGATTATAATTTTCTGTTACACAAAAGAATTACACTCAAATAAATGTATTTAAAGAACTCATAGGGAAATAATTATAATTGATAGTAATACAATCACGTATTAATTTAAAAATACATTAATGCGTGTAATACAAACAACAAACAGAAAAACAATATTAAGAAGTATTCTAACAACCATTGAATTCTCTACAATGAGTTTAAGGTAATAGAAAATCTTTTTTTACTTTTTTTTCTTCCAAATTAATCATCTCTTGATGGGTGCGCAAGGAAAGTAAAATGAGTTGTTTTTTAGGTTTCGGTTATTATATATATATATATATATATATATATATATATATATATATATATATATATATATATATAAGTCATTAAAGGTATAATCTCAGTTATTTCATGAATGATTCTATATTTCATGAAATAAGCGAGACAAATCAGTTAAAGTATATATTAGATAAAAAATTTCATGCTTTTACCTAGGTATTCTAACAAGTAACTGGTTATTCTACCAAGTAGCTGGTTATTCTATCAAGTAACTGTTTATTCTACGAAGTAACTGTTTATTCTACGAAGTAACTGTTTATTCTACGAAGTAACTGTTTATTCTACGAAGTAACTGGTTATTCTATGAAATAATTAATGATAGACCGTTAAAGTTAAAAATAAACAATTTCAAAGTTATTTTATAAATTAATTGATCATGAATAGCTAAAATCTCTCGAAAAATACATTTTATTCCTATTGCGGATGATTAATTGATAAATAATGAAAATAAGAAAATATAATTTATTATTGCTCTTATTGCTAACATTAGATAAACAGAAAAGAAAAAAATAGAGCATGCTGCTGAAATAGTTATATTTAA
This sequence comes from Trichonephila inaurata madagascariensis, assembly GCA_019973955.1. NCBI lineage: Eukaryota > Metazoa > Arthropoda > Arachnida > Araneae > Nephilidae > Trichonephila > Trichonephila inaurata. The sequence goes on along the minus strand of BMAV01022247.1, from coordinate 45,262 downwards.
ATATTATGAAAAAATACATGCTGGGAAGAAAATTTGTTGCTTCATAAAAACATTGTGTGTGTGTAAATTTTTCCTACAAAAAGTGTAAGAGAATAATAATTTAAACTTTATGAAGTACCTTTATTTTACTTTTCATTGTTTATTAAACAAGGAGTGTTGTGATGACACATTGAATCGGGGGTTCAAAATTGATTAAAAGCAGCTATAACTAGTTAAAAATCCCTCAGCCTGGGATGGTACTTTTTAACGATCAAGTAATAGTTATTCTACACAATACCGAGCTAAATCGTGAAATTCAATAATTTTATATACTTTAACTGACTTGTCTAGTTATTTCTTGAAATACCTAGTTATTCTATGAAATAACGGATTTCACACTTTAACGCTAACATATACACCGAGTGGTCAAATTATTATGAGACGACTTTTACGCAGATCATCTATAACTTCACGTAGTTATCATTAGAAGTTTCGATTGCTATTAGTAGAGATTGCAGGAACAGGATGCATCAGTAGCAATGTGTTGCTTGAGAAGAAAGAAGGAAAAACCGTGATTTAACTGAATTTGAACGTGGGATAATTGTAAATATCTTGAAGCAGGGGTCCCCTCAACCTTTTTTCTGCTGGGCCGCATATCACGTATATGTCAGCTATTTCACGTGGCCATATACATATGTTAAGTTATTTCACATGGCCGCAAATACGAAGATAAATGGGAAGGGGGAGGATGCCTTAAGACCAAGATAACATTAGAAATTTAAAATGTGGAAATTTGGTCAAAATATTATTACTCTTATTTTACTTTTTTTTAATTACTATTTTTCAAATTTTTTTTATTTTTGTCACTAACACAAAATTAGAAGCATTTAAGAGACACTCCTTCACAATTTCTGCATCAGTAAACGGTTTCATATGATAACCAATAATATAACAAACTTCATGGGAAGTATTTGTTACCGCTGTGATATGACCACTGACAAAACACTTTGTTGTTGTTGCAAATATTATTCAATAATTCCTCTTGAAAGAAATCTTCGAGGGAAAAGTGTCATTAAATGATTCCTGTTTATTATTATTCTTCAAATACAACACTTTCGTGACAAATCAAACAATTTCTGATCCATATTTGTTTTTCACGACAAAATAGTCAACCTCTCAATCAAAATGAAACGATATATTTTCTACGAATACTTTTCCCTTGCAAAATAGGAAAAATAGTTAAAAATGAGTTCCCTCCATAAAATTGTCGCTACTCCACTGTTGACTATTATCACTAACCGTAAGCGTTTCAAATAGAAAAAGAATATCAAGTCGTAACCGTACGACACTGACAGCAAAAAGCAAAATTGATATATTTGATTTCTTGACAAAGAATTTTCCTCCAAATTTTTAATACAATGTTCTTAGATAAGTAAATTTCTCAAAGCAATGATTCATGACCGGGCCACTTAAAAAGGCTCGGAGGGCCGTAGGTTGAGTATCGCTGGCTTAAAGCGTTGGAACCAGGACAGTAAAACCTGTTTTTGTGCAATAGATAAGAGACAGTATAAAAGAAATCGCACAAAAAGTATTCGAACATTTCATAAATACTTACGAATAACAAAAATTTTTTTTTGCCCACATACTACAAAAAAAATCTTTTTTATGTGGTGGAGAAGGACCGTATAAAAAAGTTGCACTTAAGAAATATGTCAAATATTTACAAAATTTATGAGAAAAGTACTTCCAAACAAAATAAATAATTAAATTCCCCATGGAAACATTTTATAGACATTTAATTTCTCATTGTACACATGGAGAAATTTTCAAAATGCTCTTTCATAATTCACTGCTACTCATTGTAATCCAAAACACGCATCTTCCTATGATGAATTAGTTCAAAATCACTTTCGCGTCACCTCTAGATACAATTTCAATTGGTTTACTTTTTGGCACCATAAAGTAAGTGATAAGTTTTCATGAAAACGGTCGGTTGGTCTGTTACTTGTGAACGTCACGATAACAAGAAATGCATGATCGAAGCTCTTTTTGGAATTTTAAACTCCTTTAGGAATTGGTATCTATTTTTTCAGGTATCCGACTACGTTTGGAACGGTTTTTTTAAAAAGCGCATAAATGGATAATTTTCATGATATTTAGTGTCACTTAGATTAGAATACATGTATAAAATTGTTTTAAGGGTATTTTGACAAAAAAAATTATTTAAATAAAATAGTTTGGCAGAAAATTAACTTAGAAAAACCTTTTTTTCAAAATGTTGTTCTTTTATAAAAAATGCTTCTAAAATAATAATATTTTGTGTGTGTGTGTGCTTATATAAAGTAAAGACTTCTCAAGAGAGTCTGAACTATGAGTTTTAAAAAATTCACATTATTTTCACAGTTACAACTCATTGAAATAATTATCGGCGTATTTTTTTAAAAATTTCTCCCCTGTTGTCGTATAAAACATGGATAAATCCACTTATAAGTGATATATTTCAAAAATTCTAGTTGAGCCTCTGCACAGAGGTCTGTGCTATATACAGGCAAAATATTATTATAATAGAAGCATTTTTCACAAAATGAGAATATTTTGAAAATGGCTCATTCTACGTTCATTTTTTGTCAAAACATTGTACTTAAATATATTTTTTATTGTAATACTATTCTTAAAAAAATTTTATATACATTTTCTAATCTAAGTGAAACTAAATACCATACAAAAATTATCCATTTATACACTTTTGCAAAATCACGGTTCCGAACGTAGTCGGATACCTTAAAATGCTTTTTCAATTTGTTGGAAAGCTAGATCCCTGCTTATATTTTATCCGCTTTCAAAGAATCCAATTCTTGTCCGCCATCATAACCTATCAAATTATTGATAATGTCCTTGTCATTGAGAGTTTCGTCTTCAATCAAGTGCATGCGGCTAGTACGTTGATAAAAAGCATTACAGTGACACCCAAACGGTTGAAATTCATACACGCACAAAAAATCGTACAAAAATAAAATCGCATAAAAAAGAACCTCACAAAAACAGGTTCTACTGTATTAGCAAAACAGCTGCTCTTATGAAGTGTTTGAGAGTAGTAGTTACTAATGTTTACAGAGAGTGGACTCCCAAGCAGAAACCGGGTCTCAACGTCGTGCCGTGCTATCACGAGGTACTAAAAGTTCGCTCGAAAATGAAAAATGCAAAAAGTTGTCTAATCTAACAGGAACAGAAAACGGGTACGTAAAAAAACTGTGGTGAATCTTTAATCAAAAGAGCAACTATATGAAATCTCTAAGTGGGCTGCTTGGCCCTCATTACACCGTATAGGTTCATGGTAGTCTACTTCCTGTTCAAAAGCCTCTACTGTCAGTCTTGAATAAGAGCAGATGTCTACAGTTCGCAAAGAAACACAAGGATTGGACAGTAGATGACTAGAAAGTTTAAAGTAGCCCGCGATAAATCGCTTTTTTAATTACATGCGTAGATAATAGGGTGCGAATATGGAAAAAAACAGAACGAAAGCATAAGCACCACCTTCATTGTCACAAATCTTCAAGCTAATGAAGGCATTATTATGGTTTGTGATGTTTTCTTTTGCTTGATTCATGTAAAAGCACAAGTTCAAATTTTCAAGGGTTTTTAAATGTTATTGCTGATCAGGCATCCTTTTATATTATTAAAATACTCTGCCAGATATGGATACTTTCAGAAGGACAATTCTTCATGAAATAAATAAAAGCTGGCACTGTTCACAAGCAGTGTTTCTCAAACTGCGGGCGCGCTTCTAGGGTGTGATAACCCTACGAAAGGAAGGAGGGGTGCAAGTATATCGAAAAGTCGAAAACAGAAGATTTTAAAATTATAAATTTACTGAGAAAGGAAGCAAAACAAAATTCATTCTGACATAATAATAAAATAAAATACCATTTGCATTGATTTAATACACTTATAAATGTATCACGTTACACAATTCTGCTTTATAATTAATTTAACAGTACCAAGAACAAGTTTCTAATAATTCTAGTGACCCTATTACGTTGTAAAAGAGTATGCAGAATTTAATATTTATCTCTATAATTTGTATGAGTTTTATAAGCCTCACTGTAGCTCGTATTGTAGCTTACGTCAAAATATGTTATTAATGAATTCAATACATTGTTATTGCATAGAGAGGGGAAGGAAATTGTGGATGAAAATTGTGTCAATAAAGTATAGAAATTTTAAAAGCACTGGTCTACAGATAGTTCGAAGAGCATGACAGAAACTTTTTCCTTGCTTAGTTAATCCGCACCACGACACCAGATCTAATCCATTTGAGAATCCGTAGCATGAGATTAAAGGGGACATCAGGCAGCTGGATCCAGTACTTTCCAATTTGAAGACATTAAAAAGTGCAATTCATCGGATATGGTCTCAAATTCTTCAAGTTATCCACCAATAACTCATAGAATTCAAACCAAGAAGAATTCATGCAGTATTAATGACGAAAGATGGTCCAATATTAATAGAAGACGTGACCATAATTTGGCTAATTTCGGTGAATACTCAAACACAGCTGTAATTATTTAGGCTTAACACATTAAAACATGAATGGAGATAGCCACGTATTATAGAAAGATTAAGCGATTGAATTCCAAAAGAAAATAAGGAATAAACGTATTTTAATTTTTCCCGTGAAGTTTACAAACTGAAGTCCATAAAATAAATACATCATTAGTCAGAAGTGATAGAAGAAAGCAGTAGATAACAAATAATTTTATAAACTGTACTCACTTGCATGTACTGAAGTTCCGAAAAGAAAACAGATCAACAAAGTAATAAATATTCATTCGAAAAGAACTAAATCTTATTTCAAAACAGATCGAAACAAACTGCCTCTTTCTCACAATTTGTTTTCAAGTTAGTTGAACTGTAAGACAGTCGATACGAAAGAAATTAAAGGAAGGAATTTAATTTATTTCCCATTTAACTAGAGAGAGTTTGAGAATCTCAGTCAGTTTGTTTAAATTTTCTCTAAGCCTGGGCTTAGATTGATATGTATAGTATAATGATAAATGAGTACGAACCAACTGGAGCTCTAGCAGTAATTAATTCACTATTTTTATTTTTAGTAGTCTTATTTAAATCTTTTCGTGTTTTGTTTTATTTATGTTTGTGTGTGGGCGCAGTACAGCCCCGAAAACTTGTTCTAATGTAAGCCGAAGGGTGGCCAAGTTTGGGAAAATGTCGGGATATCGAAAATGGGGTTGAAGAAAAATTATGGGGGTTTCCTCAGAAAATACTATATTGTACTTATTTGCTTGATAATACAACCAAAAATAAAGGTGCTAGTTTGATATCACGGGGCATGAGGCCAAGCGCTGCTTGGCACGATAAAGGAATCACGCCAAGCAGTGCTTGTTGTCGCTGGAATAGAATCCAGATAATAGATCCAGGAAGATAACTTTAAAAAAATTGTTTTGAAATACATTGAAATATATTTTAAAAGAAGAATATAGGAAGAGATTGAGAATAACCAAGATCAATCAATAAATAAATAATGAATAACAATATAATAAAAAGTTACATGTACTAATATTAATCAGTATATAATAATAATCTTATAATTTAATATAGTAATTATATATATAATATTCATATAATATGATTTAATAATAATTATATATTATAATAATAATCATAGAATATAATTTAATAGTAATTATAAAAGAGAATAAAATCATTGTATTGTAATATAAAAATTATTCATAAAAATACTCATATAACGTAATTATAAATAAATAACATAATAATTATAAATGAATCACAAAATAATAATTATAAATAAAGAACATAATATTTATAAAATATAATAAAAACAATTATTATAAATAACGAATATTATACGATTATTACATTTATAATAATTGTATTTTTATATTATATATTAATAAAATTACCTAATATATACTAACATTAATAATTAATATCAATTAAAAAGTCCTGGAAACTTGCAATATTCCAAAACTATCATCGTAACTTTATTGTAATGTTATCGCCCATCTTGGCGAACATAAGCAACTTGGCGCGCGTTCCCCGTGATATCAAACTGGTTACAAAATAAATTTGTCCAGAATATCTTTAACGCAGCGTTTCTCAAACTGTGGGGCGCCCTTTCCCCATTCTAGTGGGGAGTAATAATCGTACCGAGTGGGCGCGAGCATGTCGAAAAGTTAAAAATAAAAGATTGTAAGAAAAATTATTAATTTAGTGCAGGAAGCAAAACAAAATACATTCTGACATAATAAAAAGTAAAATACATATTTACACTGAATACCACACAATGTATTTATCGGATTATCAGTTCATCAATACTAAATTAAGAACAAGTTTAATTACTAGTGACCCTAATGGGCTTGTCATATACAAAATTTAATACTTATCTTGAAAATTTGTATGGTTTATAATTAAAATTGTGTTAAAGCGTTAGCGTCGAAGAACATTATTATTGAATTCAGTATATGATTACTATGTGGAGGGGTGCGATGAAAATTATGATCGAAAATACTTTATGAAAGCATTTAGCAAAGAAGCCTTAAGCAAAGGAAAAGTACATACTTAATGAAATCAGAGAATTTACTACATTAAAAGAAAAATTAACTCATAGTATACAGTAATTACTCTTGATCAGACATACGTCAGAAAAATACTTTATGTCTATAAAGAAAATTAAGTAGCTGACTTAACAAAAACTAAATAGCTTGCAAAAACAATTAACAGAAAGCGTTCGAAGACACGGGCGCACACGTTCACGCACCACTCAACACATTGGCGTTATCGTATCGATGCGCTACCGATTTGGTAGTTAATGCGCCAGTAGTGATTATCAAAGAAGTTCGGCAATCAACGAAAATGAAATCGTAGACCATAGCGTCCTGTTGTGGGCTTAAGTGGCATACTGTAGACAGGGCATGATCCCCACGCTGTCCTGAACGTATCCAGATACGTATGGTTGTCTAACACAATTGGAAACGGAGCTCTTCACTAAGAACGAGGCAGTATCTGGATCCTGACAAACAGCACAAGCTCCATCCAATATTTGAAGGATTGGCCAAAAATTATGGACAGTACTAGTCTAGATATTATATCCAAATTGGCTAGGCTTGGTCAGAGGAAACAAGTATGTCTCCAGTGGATAACGTCGCATTAGGTTGTATCTGGGAACGAGGCAGATGATGAACTGAATGGTATCGGTTGTGATCTCTCTAACCCCAGTTTCTCTGTCTTGAGCCATTCGGAAATTCATTCTCTCCACAGAGCTAAATTGAATTTGACTTGGTGAAACCTTCCTGCTCACCACTGGTACGCTGCTAAGAGTCCCGGCCTATCTCTACAGTGCAGGAGTTCCAGGGCTCATCACACATGGCCTTGGTACGCTTTAAAAGCGGTCACCTACGTTGTATGATCTTTATGCAGGGGGGATAGTCTTTCTTTACCCCTTCTTTCTTTCCCTGCTTCTCCTGCTCATCTTCTGGACTGCTGGGGCATCTCCCTGTGACGATTGTCTGAAGATCAAGACCTGGTGTGTGTGCCATCATTATGCGGAAAGGTCAAATGGATTTGTTGTAGGCTTTCCTGCTCCAAGCGGATTGGGAACAACACAACAGCACTCTTCACTAAAGATGGTACGTTCCCAGCCAGCGTAGCTCCACGTTGATTGAGCCCGCCACCACTACAATAGGATTGGATGGTAAAGATAAGTAATCCGGAAAGATAAGAGACTCAACGGTCGAAGCGAGTGCGATTTCAGTTGTCTTAGCTGTCTGTGGAGTGTCATATGAGACACGTGTGCTGGCCATGCGTTGAATAGGTGGTTACGAGGAATCTGGCGCTGTGAAAGCAGCTCTGACAATCACTCCATATTCCTGCTCTATTATAGCCCTCAGTCGATTGCTACCGCGCTGACAATGATATTTCCCATTGTTGTTGACGCACTCTTGCTGGCATTCTCTAATCGCCGCATAGCTTCGACCCAAATGTCGAGCGATTCTTCGATTCGCCTTCTAGCCACTTCCAATCCGATTAAACAATTTCTTTGAAACTGATATCTGATCTTATTGTGCAAGAATTCTTCAGCGAGGCAATGTTATATCTGACGTACGATATCGCATTCGAAATGCAATAGAAACTTTGACCATCAGATAGAAATTCGCTCTTGATGTACAGCTGTTGACAGCGCAGTTTCGATGTGCTAAAACTCCCGCTATTCTTTCCTTGGACACTTAATTTTAATCATTTGCATTAACTGGGTAAATGTAATTGCATACGAGTTTTCATTACAATCGGACAACTCCTTGGTGCGTCGATTTCTTTTGTTATACTCGAAGAGTGTGTGCTTTCTTTTTGATTACTCACCTATACTAGATTACATTATGACAAATTTCATCTGGACATTTAACTATTCTAGTGCATCAAAAAACAAAAGACAAGGTAAAATTAATAAAAATTCTAATTTTCTGAAATTGACTTTATAATAATATACGGCACGCAATACAAAATGCAAAATATTTTACGTTGTAGGATTCAGAAGTTCCCGGACTGAGTCTATAAATTAAAAAATATTACCAATTAAATAACTGAAAAACAATCTTTTGAAATAAGACCCTTGAGCAACAACACTTTTGCAATCGCTTGTAAAGGCCATCGAAACAATTCTGGAATTCATTCTTAGCCATGTACTTTAATTCAGCCTATGATGCACTTTTAATTTCATCTACAGATTAGAATCAATAACCCCGAAAACAATATGCCAGTTCAGGAAATTGCCTTTAGTCGAAGGGGGTGAGATAAGGGGATTAAGGCGAATGTGGCAAAACAGTTTTTTCGTTTTCCCCCGTCATTGTTTGAAGCTTGTTCTAATGTACCACGGCAGAAACCTTTTCAATGTTTTTAGCGGTGCGGGAAGTTTGCGGACGTTCACAGAGGGCGATACTTTTCCTGCCTTCCCTGAAATGTCATTGCCACTCAAAAGCTTGAGTTCGTGATAATATATCATTGCTGTGTACATATCTTCAACATTTCGTAAGTCCCCGAAGCACTCTTCTATTAGCGAACACAAAATTTGATAACTATTCTCTGTTCTACACTATCTGGCCAAAAGTATCCGGACACCCCTTGAAAAAGTGGTTCTGGTTAGTGACGCAATTTGATACGTAATTGAAAGCTATAAAAGTGTTGGTAGTGGTTTGTCAGATTATATTTATGTGTTTGTGAGGCAATGAGTAAGTCAAAGGAGCTTAGTGAGTTTGATCGTGGCAGTATAGTGGGATGCCACCTTTGGGGAAATCAGTTCGTGAGATTGCGGACATTCTACAGAAGCTTCCAACCACTGTGAGTGATGTACTGTGGAAGTGGAAACGCGTCGCGGCAGTGAAACGGCAGAAAACTAGAACCGGTAGGTTGAAAATACTTGCGAACGCAGCCAGAACTCTGAAAAGGGTAGTCCTCGTAGGTGGAAATTTCAAGAGTTCCAACGTGTTCATCAGGAATTAGTGTTAGCAGCAGACCTGTCCATCGAGAGTTAAAAAACTTGGGGATTCCATGGTTCCGTGCAGCCGTCATATAAGTCAAACATCACTCCACAGAATGCGAAGCTATCGATTGCAATGGTGTAGAGCTCACCGTCATTGGACTGTGACATGTAGAAAACTGTTCTTTGGAGTGATGAATCTCGCTTTAGAGTCTGGAAGTCGGATGGACGCGTCTGGGTTTGGCGGATTCCCGGCGAACGTTTCTTTAGTGACTGCATTGTGCCGACTGTTAAGTTTGGTGGAGGAAGCATACTGGTGTGGGGTAAGCTGTGGTTTAAGTGGGGTCCGTTAGTTCCTGTGATTGGAAACATGAACTCTGAGATGTATGCGGACACTCCTGGACAATACTACACTCCCAACTCTATGGCAATATTTCGGGGAAGACCCATTTCTCTTCCAGCAGAATAACTGCTCCATTCACACATGGAGACTTGCACAGACGTGGTTTGAAGAAATGGGTGTTCAAAAACTGCACTGGCCTTCTCAGAGCCCCGATCTAAATCCCATAGAACACTTTTGGGATGAATTAGAGAGCAGATTACGTAGCCAGCTAAATCGACCCTCCTCACTGCAAGCCCTCACTTCAGCTGTGATGGACGCCTGGAAGACAATTCCTATGGTCACCTATTAAAAATTGGTGGAAAGTCTTCCCAAACGTTTGCAGGCTGTCATCCATGCAAAAGAGGGACCAACATCGTATTAATATGTGTCTCAGGACGCTCTAAGACCATACCACTGGGTGTCCGTATACATTTGGCCAGATAGTGTACAAACGTTGTTTCTTTCAATCGCCGAATACTAAATGCATCCGCCTACAAAATACGACAACGTGGCAAGCCACCAACTACTTGATCTCATATAAATCATTTTTAGAAGAGGGATAGAACGCAGAAACACAGAAAGGTTATTGTAGCCACTCTAATGCAAAAATTTTACACGTTATAGGCCCAGTCCGGGAACTTTTGAATCCTATTCCGTATTTAAATAAAACGGCACGTTATTAAATTTCAGTGTTCATTCCCACACAATAAATATTATTGATTTAAATTTACCTTCATCATAATTAGTTTAGTCTATGTTTGACTTTGTCAAATGTTAAAGTGCTTGGAACACATTTTTTCGGAGAGAACATTTATCCTATTTCATACAGATTTATGATATTGTGTACATAATGTATTTGTTTTAAAAAAAAATTGAAGATATTTAATAAACATACTATAATTTTTTAACATGAAGGGGAAAATCTATTCGGTATTGTAGTAAGAAGATTTATACCATAATGCAAATTTATTCGAAGAAAGAGAAATGAGTGCTATAGTATATAATACTTGTAGTAGAACAGTAGAAGGATGAGTGTATAAATAAAGCTAAATATATAGAAAGAAAATTAAAGGGAAATAAATAGAAAAGTGTTTTGAATTTGAAAGCAATTTCCTTAAAATTATACGAAAGCAATTTTAAGAATGCATTTCATGTTGAAAGCAAATTAATCTACAAACGAAAGTTTTCCTTAATACTTTGTGTATTCATTTTCATTCGAAGTTTTTAAAAGATGTTGCAGAGTTAAAAACTTATTCGATATCCACTCTTTATCGGGAAAAGTTCTCTTATTAAAAGCAAAACGCAAACATATCGTTTCCAATTTATGAAATGAGACTCAATCCATTTTTATAATTTTAAATTTGATGAACGCTGTTAAATATTCAGGATTAAAAAATATTAAAGATGAAGACTTTTCGAAGTAACAAGTTACCATTGAAGAATTCTGATTAAAAGAGAAAATGTACTTTTATTAAGGACTAAAAATGGTTGTTCATTATAAACCTTTATTGCTGATTAGTACTTTATAAGTATTATCCAAAAAATACTTTTCAATAAAAAAAATGTCTGTCTTAATATATTAGTAGCTTTCTTTGAAATTTTTAATAAATTCTAAAAATGCTGAAGAAATAAGCCACAGATAATTTTTTGGGTTGAATTGTTTTCTGAAAATAAAACAGATGCGCATTAAACTATTTTTTGATGTTTATTCAAGTTGACTTTCACAAAAATCTTTGCAAGCCTAGGTAAACATTTAAGTAAAACAAGATTAAATCTAATCCATTTTTCTCTATATTTTCCGATGGACAGGAGTTAAAGCATATTTTTCCATAACTCCTCATTTAAAACAAAAATCTTTCATTGTTTATAAATTTCGTCTCCCGAGTAATATTTCTTGACTTCCTTTTTCCGAGCAAAATATAAATAAATTTTTAATTTTTGTTATTAAAAGTAGATATAAATATTTTCAAAAGATTAAGTGAGTGAATATTTTACTCTGTGAATATTTTAATACTATACTATTCATGGCAGTAAGCATTTTAAAGTGGATTATTTTATGCAAAAGCATTTTTAAGAAATTGATCAATATTTCACATTCATATCATTGATAAAATAAACGTTAGACTTAACAGAGGTTAAGGAAAATTTCTTTTAATATCCTTAATGAGCTGCTGATTGGTGTTTTACTACTGCAGACCTAGTACATTCCTCGCAAGCTGGTATCGCTTTTTAGTGCGGCACCCAATAGGCGGATACCAATCGCCAAAGTTAATTTTGACACGCCCTGTTTCCTCACTAGAGAAGACATCCGAGCTCAGACGATGCGAGAGAGAGAGAACCTGTACTAGGACTAAATTTTGGTGAGAGCACCCAAGCCAAACAGACAATCTAGGGATCTTTTACATGCCGTATAATAATACGACATGGGCACTGTCAATTTTCTGCATCATTAAAATCCATCGATTTGGGCTAGAACAGAACCCACAACATTGGGTGCCGAAGGCCAGCGACAAACCAACCACGCCACCCAGTCGCCAAAAATGAAATTATACGAGAGGATAAAAAATGTGTTGATGAAATAAATGAAGATAAATAAAATTTCTATAAAAGTATGTGTTTTACTTTTCTATGTAGGGAATAAGTTCCAGTCAGGGGGTTAGTCTGACGCGAAACCCCCATTGTTAAGTTCCCAAGTAAACTTGGTACTCATTTATCGATCCATTGAAGGGATAAAAGGCTGTCAACCTTGCCCAGCCCGGGGTTTGTACCTCGGACATGTGGTCTGGAAGCGCGATGCACTAACCTCTTAGCCACTGGGCTTCATATGTGTGTATATTATTTACAAATATTGTTGTTGTCTTGTCCATTCAGTGAAATATAATGGCGCAGAAGGCGTCCAAAACGGCCCTTGCTTTGGCTAATAAAGTAGTTGATGGTTTGTGGGGCTTATGTCTATGCTGTGGAGTTTAGCCAACATAGAAGGACAATGAAAAATATGGTTAGGAGAAAGTTGAGTATCAGAACAGTGAGGACAAGTAATATAACTTCTTTGGTCATTGGGAGAAATTTTCATTCCTTTAAAGTGTCTGGTTATGGTGGTTGAAATAACGCGGTTAGAGTTAAGATCTGGAATGAAGTTCTTAACTGGATGTGAGGAGAGTTTACGTCTGGCTATTGCATCAGCATCAGTAAGAGTAAGGCTATTGAAAAGTTGTAGGGAATTTCGGGCCTCTTTGGTATGGTTATCAGCCTGGTCATTTCTGAAGATGTCTACGTGGGCTGGTATTCATTACAAAGTGCAAGTTCATATGATTGCACTTACTCAATTGATTTCGGCAGTTATATCCGTTTACAAACATTAACATCTAAAAGCAATTTACATCCATACACACAAACAGCTCATACTTTCATCATCTCGCGTTAGTGGGCAGGAGAATGAACTACTTATGCTAAACACAAAAGCTCACATTTCGTGGTAAATTTGAATCAGGAATAGGACATTCATGGACGTAGCTAACGCTATATTAGTTCGTATCAATGATAAGGGGACAACACGTTAAAGTGACATCAAAACGCGTAAGTGAAGAACCACAAATTTTAAGGTATCTTCTACGTTCGGAACTATGATTTTAAAAAGTGCATGAATGGATAATTTTCATGATATTTAGTGTCACTTACATTAGTATACATGTATAAAATTGTTTTAAGGACATTTCGAAGAAAAAAATTATTTCAATACAATATTTTGGCAAAAAATTAACTTAGAATAACCTTTTTTCAAAATGTTCTCCTTTTATAAAAATGCTTCTAAAATAATATTTTGTGTGTGTGTATGTGTGTGTTTATATAAAGTAAAGAATTCTCCAGAAGTCTTAACTATTTTTTTTAAAAAAATCACATTATTTTCAGAGTTACAACCCATTGAAATAAATAATTATCGGCGTTTTTTCCTGAAAATTTCTCCCCTCTGTTGTCGTAAAACATGGATAAACCCACACACTTCTAAGTTATATATTTCAAACATTATAGTTGAGCCTCTGTACAGAGGTCGGAGCTATATACAGGCAAAATATTATTATAATAGAAGCATTTTTCACAAAAGGAAAATATTTTGGAAATGGATCATTCTATGTTCATTCTTTGTCAAAATATTGTACTTAAATAATTTTTTTATTCAAATAATATTCTTAAAACAATTTTATATACGTTTTCTAATCTAAGTGAAACAAAATATCATGAATATTATCCATTTATACGCTTTTGCAAAATCACGGTTCCGAACGTAGTCGGATACCTTAAGAGGTATAAAAAATAGCCCCTAAAGAATTTTGATACAGGGATCACTCAGGACTAGATACGCCAGTGGGGATATTGTTCCCATGATCCAATGCTTTCTTAAATCTTCGATGGCACTTGCTATCTCCTTTTATGTATTCAAAAATAAATTTTTTTTAACACACCGCAATGAAGTGTTTGTTGATTAACGTCACCCTCTAAAGAAGCGGCTCTTAAACTGTGGTATTCGGGTTCTGTGAGGATCCACGGAGTCTCATATAACGTTGAGATTTCCTTCTTTTACAGGCCCCTGGCACATAAAGGGGGACCACGGTAATAAAAGGCTAAGAACCGATGCTCTAAATCAGGGGTTGGCAGACGTTTTTAGGGTAGGGGCTATTCTAATTTTTCAAGGTGTTGCAGCCACCCTGTGTCAGTGACGCACGTAAAGGGGTAAGGGGTCCACGGGTCCGGACCCTCCTTCATAGCCCTTGATTTTTTATTCTTCCGATTGATTATAATTCCATGTAAAAAGAACGTAAAATGTAATTAAGTATTTGTCATAAATATTTTTTATTAATTATTGTTTAATTATATTTATTCAGTAATTTATTTTTTTGATTTCGACAAAATCAAAAGAAATATGTTTGGCTACGTATTGGGATACGATACAGAATAGTAGACCTTCGACCCTCCCTTCTTGAAAAATTCTTGCGTGCGTCTTTGTCCAATGTCGCAGCTGTAATGAGGTAAGGAAAAGGTTATTATTATAACATAATAATAAATACGGAATATTGTACTTATTTTTGTAACAACTCTTTTAAAACCACGTTTAAACCAAAACGCGAGATACAAACATTATAATAATAACCACAAAAATAATATCAAATGATGCGTTTATTATGAAACAATTTAAATGCATTAAAAAAATAAAACATTTTTATCTAAAGTTAGTTTTTGTTGTTATAGTCAGTAGAAGACTTACAGTCTGCGTACTGTCAGCCAATATTGAATTTTCCGTATATAATTACTACCTGCTAAAATCTTAAGGCGGTCACCCCAAAATACCTAGGTGGCTCACCCGTCGATCGCGATCTACGTAATGCCCACCCTGGCTGTAAAGCATCACGAGGGCTATTGGTTAAGAATCTCATAATTTCGAACTGCAGTCAAATGACGTGAACAACACATCTTAGCTATTAATCCTTTCCAAACTTCCACACCACGCCAACGGTAGATAGTAATTGATAGGAGAAAGGTTCCGTGGGTGATCAAAAATTTCCCACTATAATTGATCCAGCAACAAATTCAGTTGTATCATCCGAGTGAGGGCGTGAGTTGTTAAAACGCTCAATTTTTCCAGGAAGCCTTTTTCACTAACTTCATTCCTAGACTTCTTGCGTTCCAATAACGATTTGATTTGAACACCTGGCTTAACCCACGATCACTCGCGCAGGATGTTCTGTACACCCCAGAAACAAGAAAATCCTCCCAGGATTCTAAAAAGGATGCGCAGAACCACAATTTTTTCTGTAGCTGCCCATTTTAGGTCATTCAACCTTCAGGCCAGATACAATCCTTCTTTCTCGAACGATTCGAATGTAATGACCATCAAAAGTTTATCTGGGGACTGAGAACTCCCGTGAGAAGTTGAGCATTTGTATACAGTATGCTCTGAATGTTTGGAAAATGATTAAAATATTATTTTTTTACTTTCTACTATCATTATCTCATGAATTATAAAGTATACTTATTACTGGTGTATACGTTTTATACTGGTTTATGAAAAAATATAAAATTATGTGTTTTAAAATGAAAATTTTGTATGTTTAGTTTAAATTAATGTTAGTCTCATTTGTATGCAATAAAATTAATAATTTTAGTTGTATAATACAAAAAAACACCTTGTACTTTATAAATATGTATCATAATGACTTAATTTTATTTTCATAATTAAATACACGTGTTAAAAATTTGGGGTGTTCTCTACACCCCGTGAATTACGACGGTAGCAAAAATAGGCGCGAGTGACCGCGGGTTAATGTACTGGTAGCAGAAAAGTATAACATGGGATTAGGATCATGCACAGATGCGACAAATGTTTAAAATTAGTGTGAATAACGAATGTCCACTCTAAAGCAAAACATGAGCTATTTGCGGAGGACCTTGCAATTTTGAACCCCGGTCAAATGACGAAGACGACATTTGAGCTCAAACTCCAATTCTAACGTCCACACCTTGCTAATGGAAATACATTTGGCCTGGACAGATTTAATATGAATCAGCCCCTTTACATGAAGCGTCTTCGGAAGCATTTGAGATCGCTCGTGACGTAACAATACCGGCTACGAGTTAGCGACCATAACCACTCGGCTACCATTGCCCCAATGCACCGTAAGTAGTATTTTAAGCATAAATATCTTGACTACACATAGCCTGCTTTTCAAATCTGCAAAATGAAGGTTTGGTCACTATCACAGTAAATACCATTTTTTAAAAATAAATGTCAATTATGTTGTTATGAATTTTGTGTAAATAGTATTTATTTAAAAGTATGAATAATTTACATCTAGATGTGTAATACGTTTATATTTCTCTTTGTTATATTTATTTTATGTTAAAATGGTAATATTTGCAAGCAACGTCGTTCCTTACATTATAATGGCGTTTAAAAACTAGAAAAAAATCTTACGGGGGGGCCCGGTTTTCCCCTTTTTTCCCGGGTTTTTGCGAATATGAATTTTACTGGAAATTTGTGGAGAAATATTTATTATCTCGATTTATAACGGGGGATCTTTCCCCAAAAAGACCCGAAAAATTAAAGGAAAAGGGCACCGAAACATAATTTTGTTTTGATTTGGGGGAAAACAATTGTTTAGTGTTAAAGGGTTTGGGCCCAGTTCGGTTGTTGAGTAGTATGAGGGAGTGCTTGTATTTTATACACTAATAGTTGTGTCTGAGTACTGAAAAATGTATGAAGATCCTCTGGGATTTATTAAACAATTTGAGTGCTGTATTCTGTATTTCTAAGGATTGTTTTGCTGCAATAAAATTTCCATCGCTGTCTTGCTCTTTGAGACCGATTGCATAAAATCCTCGACCCCGATCTACATTACATTATGTAGGAATCCTTACAGCCTTTATAAAAGTGTTGTGATACTAAAAATGCATCAGAGTATAATCTTGAAATTATCTACTTTATATATATAACTAGTTTTTTTAATTAATAAAACTGAACTATAACTATTTTTTTTAATTAATAAAACTGAACTATAACTATTTTTTTAATAAATAAACCTAAATTTGAGAGTATAATGAGTCAATTTTATCTGTGTAGCTCAATGCTCAGGGAGAAATGTTCTTTCATATACAAAACCTTTCATTTTTAAATTTTCCAGAAATATTTTCCCCTTAAAAATTAAAATAGTCTTGAAGACTGAGCGTTTGATTTTATGATATCACGAGAGCTCCATCAGTAACCAATGTGGAATGTCAAACATTTTACTTAAAATGGAAGTCACGAAATACGTAGAAGATTCAAAACTTTATCTTGGGAAAAAAGTTTCTATCTATGAGAACTTTTTGATTCGTCTGAAACTGAAAAAAAAAAAGTTAATTCAAAAGGGAATTAAAGACTAGTTTCAGTATTTCTTTTTTTAGAAATTTTTTTTTTTTCTTGTTTTAAGAAATATATATAAATCTAAACGTTTCAATTTAAAAGCTATTTTCTGGAACATAAAAATATTTGGGTCGAAATTTATTTCAAATGGAAATATTAAAATTTATGTTTGAGTTTTGTTCTTTTCTTTTGTATACCAAAAGGGGTTTTAAAAACTATTTTTTTTATGAGGATTTTTGTCAGGCGGTTACAAACTTTCAAATCCGTGCTATGCAAAATATAACCATATTAACTATTACAAGCTCTGTTACTCTAGCACTTGAAAAATCTGATAACATTAAATTTAAATTTTAAAGAGCTATTCATGTGTATAATGCAATGTATACTGCTGGTACGGAAATGAATGCTTTTCTAGTTATAGTTTGGATAAAACGGATTATTTTGCAAAATGCGAATAATAAGTACGTGAGATTTAAATACAATTTTTACCTTTTAGTTTCCTCATATATATTTTCTTGTCATTTCTGGTGCCTAAATAAAGATAAAGGTTCAAAAAAGTCCAAATTTTAAAAGAAACGTGACATATTTATGTGACGTCTTGGTCAAAAAAAACCCCCCCACCTTTTTCACACTTTTTTTAAATTCGTGAGGTCATAGTCACGTGATACATACAATCCTGTGATTCCAACTAGTCAATTCATACAATTCGCTGTTGGCAACTTTTGCTCTTAGCAGAAATTTTTTAAATGGTATAAATCTTAAAAATAATAACGCATAAAAGTAAGCAAAATATACTTAATTTAATAATCCATGTATAAATAAGATTTTTTTTTTTAAAATCTTTTTGATTAATTTTTTTTACATACTTAAACATCTTCACCCAATCATTAAATTTAAAAATTTATCTTAATTTTACAAATAGTAACAATAATTACATGACAATTTTGAATTGATGTATGTTGGACAAATGTTTATTTTTATCACGTGATTGTCTTGAATGCAGCCTCTTTAAACATTTAAACGAATACACAGCGATTTTTTCCGAAATACTTCCAAATTTTTTAGAGCTCCACTTGAAAATAACTTATATTAGCAATCTTTACACATAAGATACCATAATATAAAAAAATCATACAATTTTTATCATTAAATTATCAAGTGTATTTATTAATATAACAAGTAATATACAAAAAAACTGTATAAGTCAATTCCTACTTAGATCAACAAGGAAAATTTTATTTTAACTACTTTTCATTAAATAGTTACAATTTATATAAATATTTTTATCACAGGACAGAATCACAACATTAAGTGGTAATTCATTTCTTTTAATTATCATTAAAGTATAGTATTGTCATCCAAAACAATCGTGTCTATAAAATTTCAGTTCAACTGAACTTTTAAAAAAAAATTTTTAATTTTTTGACACAAGCCCAAAAAAGGGCCCCCAAATTCCGAAAATGATCCTTGGCCGTATTTTAAAATTTTTTTTAAATAATTATTTTTTTAAACCCAATTAATTTTTTTTAATTATAATTAAAAACTTTTTTTCCACCCAAAAAACCCTTTTAAATATTTTTCCAGCTTTGAGCGTTTTGAAATGTTTTTATTAACGTTGAAAATTCCACGAAAAAAAAATAAATAAATAAAATAGAGAATTTTGAGCTAAAAATGGGAAATTAAAAAATTCCTAAAATATTAGGGAAATTTACTTATTTTTAAAGGGGAAGTGAATTAATTTTTAAATTAAATTCCACTATAAAAAAAAACACGGGGGGCTAAGGGGGACGGCCCTCGGTTTTGGGGTTCTCGGTAAACCGGGACGGGGGGACGGCTGAAATGGTACTCGTTTCACTCCCCAAAAAACACCTTCCTGGGGGGTTTTTAACACAAAAATTTTTGTGCATCAGCCCCTTTCTCCCCAGCCTTCCGGCGTGAGGGAGGGGGGAATATTAACCGCCCCTGTTCAGCCACGGGGTTTTTGGGACGGACCAAATAACCCGGCCAGGGTAAAAATGGGGGGAAAGGGCATTTACAACCCCTTCCCTAACTACCAAAACCCCGGGAAAGGGGAAGTTTTTGAATCAAAAACCAATTTAACGTCCCCCTTAAAGGTCGTCTGTGGTACGGGGCTCAAAACTCATGACACGCCAGCCCCGGGGGTTTTACGTTACGTTTTCCCCCGGGGGCTAAAGGGCTTGGGAAGGGTTTTTCCCCAAAGGCCTGGGGGACACCCTTGGAATAAGGAAAAAAAGGGAAAAAAAAAAAATACTCAAAATTTTTTGTAACGGGGCCCCCAAATTTTATATTAAAAATTTTCAAATTAATTTTTCTTAAAATTACAAAATTTGACATTGTTTCGGCAAAAATTTTAAAAACCATTTTTAAAAAAATGATAAAATTTTTTTGTATTGTTTCTTTTAAAAGGATAAAAAGTTTATTTTTAACTTAAGTTAATTAAAAAAAATTTAAAAAATTTTAAATTTAAAAAAATAATGAAAAAAAGGGGAAAGTACCAATTAATGTCATTTGCTCCCAAAAGGGTAAAACCATTTGAAAACAAAATGGGGGTTTAAATAAAAAAAAAAGGGTCCAAGGGGTTAAATATTATTCTAATCACCTTTAAAAGTATTTATTTTGGAATAATTTTTTCGGCAAAAAATTTATTTTTTTTAATTAAGTTTTGTTTAGGTTTTCCCTTTAAAATTTTTTTTAAAAAATTTGAAAAAAGGTTTTAAAAATAAAGAAAAAATTTTTAATGATTTTTAATTAAAACAGGAAGTTTACCCCTAATTTTTCTTTTGATTTTCCCCAAATTTAATAAAATTTTTATCTGGTTTTAAAATTTTAAAAACAAATAAAAAATTTTTAAAAAGGGTTTTTTTTTGGGCAAGGGAAAAATTTTTTTTTATAGGTTATAAAAAATTCCATTTATTTAAAATATTACCCCTTTTAAACGAATTTTTAATTTTAAAAAATTGTTTTCATAACAAATAAAAAAATTTTTATAAAAAATAATTTTTTATGGGGTATAAAAAAATTTCTTTGAAAATTTTTTAAATAAAAAATAATGTGTTAAAATTGGGGGTTTTAACCCGGGCTTAAAACTTTTTTCAAATTTTTGGAATTAATTTTAATTAGGCATGGGCCTTTCCCAGAAACCAATTTTTAAAAATTCATGGTTTTTTTTTGGCAAAAAATTTTAAAACGTGGAAAAACCTTTTTTTGAAGGGAACAAGCACCCCCCCAACACCCCAAACGGGGAATTTTAAATTTTTTGAAGTTTTTAAGTCATGCGTCCCGGATCAGGGGGTTTTTGGGTCCAACCTACATACTGGAAAAAAATTTTTTTCCCGGTATGGCTAAAAATTCATTTTTTGCTTCCCTTTTTTATAATTTTGACAAAACCGAAAAAGAAAAGGTTGTACTACCCAAACCCCACGCGTTGAAAAAGTTTTTGCGATAGCACCCCGTGGGAAATTGAATTCATTTGGGCGGTTGGTGGGGATAAAAACAGCTTTAAAAAAGGGTTCAAAGCTAAATGAATTTTTTAAGGGCCGGGTAAATTGCAAAAGGGGCCCCCGGGGTTTACAACATTTTTCCCTTCCTTTTGGGAACTTTTAAAATTTTTTGGCTCCCAAGGTTGCAGAGGATAAAACCCTGGGGAAAATTCCAAAAATTTCCGCAAAGGAAAGCACCCGTTTCCCATGGGGCCCCAAAATTTTTAAAGCTCAGCAGCCCAGCCGGAAGGTAATGTTAAAATCCCTAATGGGATTTTTTAAAACCCTTTACTTTTTTGCGCCCCAATAAACACGGTAAAATCGCCCCCCCTTTCCATACAAAAAAATGTTTTGAATTCAATAACATTTTATACTTTGATTTTAAAAGCAACAAAAACGATTTCCACCTCTTCATCACCAACGACGTAATAAAACGTCTCGCTAAACCCCAAACGATAATTGTCCCTGATTATTTACGTTTTTTCGGTTCCCGATCTTTTGTGGGAACTTCCTAAAATTATTAAGGCTTTTAAACCAAAAAAGGCTTTTGGAAATTTTTTAATTTTTGTTTTCGTATTTATTCCTTTTCGTCCCCCAAAACCCCCCAATATATCCCTATGTAATTTTCATCCCAAAACCTTGGTTGGGGGGAATTTATTTGCTAGCTTTTTAAAAACTCTCTAAAGGATTAATTTAAAAACTTACAAATTAATCAAGGGTGGGGAAAAATTAATTTGGCGAAAAATTTTTTTGTATGACAAACCCAAAGGCCTCACTGGTTTAAACATTAAACTTTTTTTCTTAATTTGGGATCGTTATGATTAATTATAAATACATGGCAAGTGCTGATACTTTTAAAAAATATTTATAGGTAAATTGGGAAATTTTTGACTGTTTTTTTTTCGGGGGGTTTCATTTTAACTATTTGGGTTTCAGGCCCCCCAAGGGTACCCCTTTAGGGCTTGGGTTTAAGGGTAAAAAGCTTTCCTTTTCCCCGGTGGGCAAAAGGGTGCGTTCTAAACTGGCATTGGGTAACCAACATCCATCGTACTTCCGGAAAGGAAATTTTGAACCCTTTTAAAACGAAAGAGGGGCCTTCCCAAGCCCACACATGGGGGAAATTTAAAAAACTTTTTTACGCATTTCATTCATTTCTGAGCCTACACACCTCATGAATACACAGCTCGAATCACTTTCATTTGAACACCCCTCATATTATACTAGGCTTTTGGAACTGGCATCTTAAAAAACTAAACCCCTCAAAAAGCAAAAAAAAGATGTTTAAGGGGAGGATGCATGTGAAAAAAAATATTTTCAAAAGGAAGCCAAATGCGTCATGCCAGTCTAGAATAGTGTGCTTGTGGATTTTTAAAATCCTTGAAAAGGGGGTTCAACCTGGCATAGTTCAAAAACCCCCAAAATTGCCAAGAAAACTAACAATCTAAAAATGGAAAACCCCGGGAAAAGGGGTGTTGGTAAATATTAACGTTCACTGTTCAGCACCGGGGGAACCTTTTCGAAGGACCACGTAATTTTGAAAAATGGTCAAGTGACGTGGACGACACCTGAGCTGGAACCCCTCTCTCCTAACTACCACACCACACCAAATGGAGAACGTTTCAGTTCTCGTCAGATCTACCATGCATCGCTGCCTCCCACGGCGGGTCTTTACTGGTACTGGGTTCGAACTCATGACTTGCCTGCCATGTTCCGATACCTTGACCACTGGGCTACCGCAGCCTCCAGATGGAACGGAACATTGATTTGCTTATGGATCACAGCAACAGTGATGGTGAAGAAACAGAATTCGTTAATATGACTGATAACGTAACGAAAGACGAATATATGACACACTTTTGATTTTATCCATTAATAAAAGTTCCTAAGGTATGCCCACATTTCCTTTAAAATAAACAATATTTACATATAAACATCTAATTTTTTCAATGCTCAGCTGTTCTTTATTTTTCGCGCTAGAACATCTGAGATTTCGATTACTCTTAAATGTCCGCCGGTATCCTTTTTAATTCCGTGATCATGAAATAATTGTAATCATCTAAATAATTGTTGGACTTATGTACCCAGTAGGGTTTAGTTTTCTAACTTTTTTTGTATTATTTCTTGTCATTATATATTATGACCCTTTATACCATAGAAAACTGTAACAAAATAAACTACTTAATCTTGTGAAATGGAATAAAACAATATATATTGCACATACCTCATTTGCATTGAATACAATGGTATTCGATTTTTCCTGTACATTTTCCGCATACCACTTTCATACAAAAGAAAAACATTTATTAGTTGCATTTTCATTAGACTCCTAAATTTCGAAACGACACTAGTGGACGTTATAGGTATACTAAGTTGTACAATTGCTCTGAATTAACCTAGAGCCACAAAACTTTCTATATAATCACCATGGAAAATGATTAAAAGTGACGGCATTTTTTTAAATCCCTGAAAAATACGGGGAAAAAAAACTAAACAGCCCCCGGTATCCATTCGACACCACAACAGATGTTTTCATGTTAAATCTATCATTTTTAACACGTTTTTATTAGCTTCATCTGTATGTAACGGAATCTGTGAACTTGATTACTCGAGCCCCGTTTAAAAGGTCAGAATAATTCGAAATTTTGTACACTTGTCAAGGATTGATGACAATACAATAATTTAATAATTTTGTTCTATTGTCTGGAACGGAATCATCAGAATTAACAATTTCCCATTTTCAGATTTGGCAACAAGATCTAGTCTCTCATGGTAATACAAACATAATATAAAAAAGATGAACAATAAAAGCGTGCTTCTTTTAGTTTTTTAAATGATCATTAATTATATACGACGCATTATTCGTTCCGTAAATTTTGATCTAAATTTTTGTGTTTAAGTGTGCATTATGGTGTTCGGTAAAAGTACGAGAGCTTGAACTAAACGCGAAGCACATTTTCAGACAGAAAAAATGCCTCAATTTCTATGGAAATTTGCAATATTATAACTCATACCTCTGTTAACAATATAGTGTTTTTAAAAATACCAAAATATTCCATGAATATTTTCTTTTTTTGTTATAATACGTGAAGGCATAGCCCATTTAACATAACGGTATAGGATAAAAAACGCGAAACACATTTTATACCAGAAAAAAATGAAAAAATTCGGTTAAAACGGAAAGTATGATAAAAATTCTGCTCCCCAAAAGGGTTTAGTGAAAACCGGAATTTTATCATATTAATTTTCTTTTCCTTTTTAAAGGGTATCCGACAACTTCAAAACTTTTTAAAAAAAGTGAAGATATTAAAATTTTTTTTTGTGATTTTAGATTTATTTGGGGTATTTTTTGGGAAAAAAAATCGTAAAATTGAAAAAAAAAAAAATATTTTTAAAAAAAGGGAAAAAACTGGGAAAAATGTACAAAAATTACATAAACGGCCCCCGTTTTCTGTACAAAATTTTTTGAGAAAATTTCCCTCAATTTTTAATTTTAATGTTTTATTTGTTATTCATGTTTGAATTGACCTTCAGAATAATAGTTTTTTAAATTTTTTAAAAAAAACTAAACGCTCTATCTTAGAAATATATATGAAATTGCTTAAAAAAACAATGATTATATTCACAAAAAATGAAGTAAATTTTGAAAAAAAAAGGGTGATTGAAAAATTTTAAAGGTAAAAAACATTTCCCCCTACTGTTATAAAAAAACTTTTCACAAAAAATTTTTGGCAAATTATTTTAAAAACTTTTTTTGCAATCGCGTCCCTTTTTTATTTTTTCCAAAAAAAAAAAAAAAACACATTTCAGTGAAACGATTTTAATTTTTGACATTTTTGGGGTAAAAGTTATGGCATCTTTTTTTTTATTAAAACATTTGTAGTTTTTTTTTCTAGTGAATAAAAAATTTAAAAAAGCTTGGTATTTTTTTAAGCTTAAAAGGCCTTATAAAATAAAGTCAAAAAAAAATTTGTCTTTTAAAAAAAATCTTTATTTTAGGGAAAATTTATCCTTAAATCTGAAAAAATTTTCCCAAATTCTGAACCTTTTTTAACATTAAACCGGGGGCACCCTTTAGCCCCCGGAACATAGGTAGTTTGTATAATGAAAGATGTTTTTTTTACTTGAAATAGCTGACCATTCAGTTAATGATACTCGTATATTCTTCTAAATATAAAATACAAAAAGTTAATGCTGTAACAGGAAACTTTCAGCGAAGAAAAATATTGCAATTTGTTGGCGGATGCTCCCATAACAAATTTTTCAGCAAATCAAATCAACAACATTCCCGGGATGATTGATTGAATTACGGGCCATCCTCATCTGTTTTGCCTGTGGTGGTATACATTAGTTACTAATGAGCCTAACCTAGTCAGTTATGCGCCTAAGTAGGACACGGTGAAATGGATTCGGATTCATAACAATATATCGGTTTTACCGAAAATTTTGTCAAAGCTGGCGAAACCCGGCGTTTTTATTCTAATCAATTTTTGGGAAAAAGGGTTTTTCCCCATTTTGCTCACATCAAAGAAAAACCCTTTTGCGTTGTTTTCCAACCGGGGGAAAGGTCGACATTCGAACAAAAGCTTGATTAATTACACCTGGAAATCCGGTTCGTCCCCAAAATTGCGATTGCAGTTAACTAACTGCAACTGCTGATCACTGCTTTTTGTTGGCGCGTTTAAAAGTTTAATTCAATTTTAGAATCTTTAGGAGGTGAAACGTGATTGAAAATCGGTTCTGGGGTGTGAGGTAAAGGATATTTATTACCATCGAGGGATAAAAGGTGATCAAAGTGAGTTATAGGGAGTGAAAATTGTATTGTTTGGTTATATCTGTTTCATAAAGATCCATACATGTTACTTAAACTTTTCATATTTTTATTCAAAGCATAGAATTTTTCCCTTAAAAATTTTTAGAATTTTAAAAAATTTTTAAAAAGGGGTCCCTCATTTACATAAGTCCCAAAAAATTTAAATTAATTTTTTAATTCTTTCTAAATGTATTTATTCTATGGGTTTTGATAAATAAAAAGGATATTTTTTTTGGGTTTTTTAAAAATTAAATATTCCTTTGAATAAATTAAAAAACAACCAATGTTTGGAAATTTTTAAAACCCCTCAGGGGGGGGCCCCCTTTTGGGTGGGGAAAAGGGTGTCACCCCTTCCCCCCCATGTTTTCCCCTTTAGTTCTTTTTCTTTTTCCCTTAAAAAGGGGCCCCTTCCCACCCTTTTTAAAAAT
The DNA here is from genome assembly GCA_019973955.1 of Trichonephila inaurata madagascariensis. Taxonomy (NCBI): domain Eukaryota; kingdom Metazoa; phylum Arthropoda; class Arachnida; order Araneae; family Nephilidae; genus Trichonephila; species Trichonephila inaurata. The sequence continues at coordinate 18,761 of BMAV01022247.1, read as the reverse complement.
TTGTAAAAACCCCTTAAATTCCCCTTTTAAAAAATTTTTTTTTTTCGACCCTTTCCATTTTTTGCATATTTTAAAAAAACTTTTTCCCAAACCCCCGAAACCCCAAAAAAAACCCCCATTTAAAAGTTTTTGGGTTTTTGTTTTGGCCAAAAATGGTTTTCGATTTAAAAACCAAAACTAACTTAAAAAATTTGGAAAAAAAAAGCCCTTACCGGAAAAAATCTAGGGGAGTGAATATTAAACCAAACACACTCCGGGGAAAAACAACCAAAAAAATTCTCGCGAGGGTATCTTATACCCAAAAAGGGGGTTTCAATTTTTGTTTTAAAATAAATTTGTATATAAAACAAAAGGAAAATGGGAAATACAATATGTTTTTTTCAATTTTTTTTTTAGAAGTTTTTCCTCCTTTTTTAAGGGCATTCAATACTTTGTTTATTTAATCTTGAATCTGGTGTGAGGGGTGCGGGTTTTTCTGGGCTTTATTATTATTTTTTTTTAAACTGTATCTTTTTTAAACTAAACATAGGAAACTTCTCTCTATTCTTTAAATCCCAAAAAATTTTGGGAAATTTTTTTTTTTTTTCCCCTTATTGTTCCCGCAATAGTTTTTTTTTTTAAAAACGAAAGTGGTTACCAACCCGTTGTTTCCTTTTTAAAAATTTCGTTCTTCCCAAATATTTTTTGTTCTAATATAAAATATTTATTTTTTAACAACGTCTTCCCCTTCTTAAAAACTGGGTCGATTTCAGTGGAGGAAAACCCAAAAATTGCTTTATACTTTCCCTCATTTGATTCTTCCCCTTTTATCATAACTGCGAATAAATTTCTTCATTACTTTTTCTGTTGTTTAATATATTTATTAAATACTGTATCTATTAAATTTTTAAATATCACATTTCTTCATCATAACTACAATAATACGCCATAGCATAAAAAAATTTAAAAAAGTGTTCTTTCATTTTAGAATGTTAAAGGGTGATTTACGCGTAGGGGATGGCATACCCGAAAAAGGGGATCCAAAAATTTTATATGAAAATTGCCCCCAACAAAAGGGTTTTCATAAGACCAAACTTAAAGTCAGCTGCACGAGAAACTATCCATTTTAAAAAAAAATTTTGAAGAAGCGTTTGGGAAAAAAGGTTAACCGGGGGGTATAAAATACACTGCGTGAGAAGTGCCGGGGGAACATTATCCTTATTCAAAAAACACGAAAATTTTTTGGTGACGGACCTCTAATTTTGAATCATGGTTGAAATTTACGGGATGACCCCTTGAGCTGACACCCTCTTCTCCTAACTTAAACACCAAAACAAGGCAGATTTTCCCCAAAAGATTGAGCCCCCGACAAAATTTAACATCCCTCTTCCCTCTAAAGGCGGGTCTCCGGGGGGATACGTCGTCTACGAGCCCGTGATCTTGGCCTCCCAGTATAAAGTGAAATCTTCCATGGTGAAAAAAAATTTAATATTTGTTAATTATTAACAGATTGATTTATTCCGACATATTTGCATCAGGACTAGGCCACAGTTTTGATTTTAATAGTTAATTTAATAACACATTAGATTTGTTTTTTTCCCCATGAGATTAATACATGTAGCATATTTTCTGAATGAATGTAGTTTCAGAAACTTAGAGGGTAATGGTTTCTTTTTGGCCCACATAAAAGCTACAATAAAGTAATTGGCAAATGAAGTTGTGTAATTCTTAACCACCGTCAAGTGATGAGGATGGATTCCCTTTTCCAGACTGCCACTCCACGCCACCGTGAGGGTTTTGAGCATCAGCTCCACATGGCGGGTCTTCAGAGCCACCAGGGCTAGAACTTTGCACGCTGGTCACCAGTTTTTGACTAAAACCGTTCGACATCCGTTTATAAAATTTACAATAGAATTCAAGGGAAAACAAAGCAAAGATAGAGAGAGAATTGTAATTATACTCCTTAAGAGTTAAGCAATAGAATTTTATATATTAGTAACATTTAACTATTTTAATGTTTCTCTAAATACTAGTCATCTGTTAGAACACTGAAATTCACGGGCTAAAGCGAAAAACCAAAGATCAATGTTTCACATGAATAATATTTCATCGAGAAAATTTCATTTATCGGGAAATATTGAAAGGATTTTTTCTATTTACTTTACGTTTGAAATACTTTTAACACGCAAAAATAGCCACTAACAACAAAATATATTTCCCATCTTAATTTCTTAGTTTAATAATTTTTTTTTATTAAGCTTGAAAAATGAAATTTACATTAATGAGAGAAAAATGACTCACTGATCATGCGATCTCCGAAACTATTAGATATACGGCAGCGTTTCTTAAACTGTGGGTGTGCCTCTTAGGGGGCGTGACAACTGTACGAGGGGAAGCGAAATTATTTAAAAGTCGAAAACAGAAGATTTAAAAAAAATTAATTTACTGAAAATAAACAAACAAAATACATTCTGACATAAAAAAAAAAAAAATACACATTTACACTGATATATTACACTTATAAATGTATCAGTTCTATACAATGTATTTTATTATTAATTTAACAATACTAAGTTATGAACAAGTTTAATAATTACCAGTGACTCCATGGGATTGCCATACATAAAATTATATACAAAAAGTAACATTTATCTTGATTATTTGTACGATTTATAATAAATCCCTTAACTGCCAATTGAAAGTCACGCTATTAGCTTCCCAAAGCCTATAGTGTTCCACGTAGGCGCGCGTATAAGATATATTGGGGGGTTATGAAAGAAATAATCTGAAATAAGTAAATCCTTCCCCAACATTGCCAAGGTCCTTTTATTGCATTCCAAAACCTTCGGAATACTTTTATGAATAACAGTGCAGAGAAAGGATCGTACTTCGGAAAGACGTATATATACGTCAGGGGAAATTAATGCTTTGGCTGAGCGAGACATTTATATAGGCTGGTAGACTTTAGATGTTAAATTCATATCGTAGTTTTAGCATCAAATTATAGTATTATTGAATTCAATATATTGTTATTGTATGAGGGGGACACGATGAAAATTATGATTGAATATTGGGTCGCGAATATTGAAACTTTGAGAAGACCTGATAAACGGACTTGAAATTTGGGTGGGCAACTTTCTTTTGTTGAGGAGAGATTTGCTAAGAACGGGATTTGCAGAAATTGGGCTCCCAGAAAGGGGTTGTGGTATTGTTATAGACAAAAGTTACCATTTTTTTAACTATTAGATCTACAGGAAGTTTGACTGGGGAGTTTTTGTTCTGTAATAGAACTTGTATTGCTAAACAGGATGGCGAACAATGGCACGCCCAAGAAGGACAAATATTTTTGGCACGTCACCGATCAAAACGGTTTCATTTTAGTTCAAATTTCAGTATTACGATAAACGCGTGTGATTGGTCGCTGTGGGCGGGCACCCCGTTTGTTATTGTCTTCCCTTATTTAGTCGGACTGCAATTGCTAATGTTTGAAGTTTATCTACGCATAGCATAGTCAATTTCATTGACATACTGTTTTTAAAAAATTTATTTGTGTTATATTTACTTTTAAAAAACCGTTATTTAACATGTAGTTCAAAAAAAAAGGTTTATACGTGCAAAATAGTTAATGAACAGAGAATTTTTAAAATTTGGGGGTTAGAAATATGGCGAGATTGAAAAAGACAAAGGGTCGTGTTTTAAAGTTCTGAAAAAGGTTTTATGGAGAACCTCGTCTGTAAAACGGATTAAAGATACACACATTTAACTGTTCGAAGAAGCTAACTCGTGGTATTTTAACCATATTTTCATTTTGCTCTGCCTGCCAGTCATTATTTTCAGAGATGAATAACGTTAAATACTCGCTTAGAAACCGTTTGGCAGATAATTCCAATTCAGCATGAATTCTGCCAACAGTAACCCTACCATGATATTTATCATATAATCTGCAACAACAGAGGTCACACTAAAGTTACTTTATAATTTGAATTACACGTATGAAACTAAAACATTTACTACTATACAGTGCAAAAAGGAATTTTTTCGTATTAAATAGAGTTGTGAGAGTTGTTAGTATTTAATATTATTATTTTTACAATAATTGAAAGTCAAAATTATTGGATGGCACGTCTATACCTCGCTAAACATTTCTTTAGAAAAAATGGCACGTGGATCTATAAGTGTTCGCCACCCCTGGCATAAATCAATTCCTAAGAAGGGGTGGGGTTTGCAGATTGATTGATTGAATATTAACGTCGAATTGTTCAGCTACACGAGGGCTTTTGGAGACGGACCACGTAATTTTGAACCATGGTCAAGTGACGTGGACGACACCTGAGCTGGCACCCCCTCTCCTAGTTACCACACCAACGGAAGGACGTTTCAGCTCTCGACAGATTTAACGTGCATCGCTGCCCTACACGGCGGGTCTTTAGTGGTACTGGGCTCGAACTCGTGATATGGAAAACCACGATCCGATACCTATACCACTCGGCTACCGCTGGGGTTGGCAGAGACGCAAGATAAAATTCCCGTTTCTGAACTATAACATTTAGTCTTTAAATTTGGAAGGAATGTTTTTTGTTGTTGTTGATTAGAGATCAAACTCACACACACACACACACACACACACACACACACACACACACACACACACACACACACACACACACACACACACACACACACACACACACACACACACACACACACACACACACACACACACACACACACACACACACACACACACACACACACACACACACAAGAACGGGTTTTGTGGAAATCAACCCAAAAGGCGACGATTACGAAGACCTACAAGATAAATATTCTTTTCTTTTTGTCTTACCTTCTTAAAATCAAGAGGTGTGGGCTCTAAGAATGTTTTTCAATACTATCGAAAGCTTATTGCTAGGACTTATAAATCATTTGAGAACAATATGTAGTCGTACATCATGAAATACCCAGGAGAGCGAGTGAGTAATAGCTAGATTTAATATAAAATTGAATGGAGTTTTGAAAAATGTCCTCAGTATAACCTGAAGGAAAACAAAAACTAGAGACGGTTTGATAAACTCTTAGTTAATCCTGCAAATCAAAAAATATGGGCCTATTATTAGTAAGTTTTCTATACCTTATTTGCTTTGCCGTATTTTAATCAATCCGATGTTTTGATATAGAATACTACCTTCCAGAGGAGTGGCAACTACAGTTGATGAATAAGATCTTTCAAAAGGTTAATTCAGTAATTTTTTTACTCTTAGTCAAACACCTTTAAATTATTAAGACTGTATCGCAATCAAGCACGTTACTCATAAACACTATAGAAATGGACTAAATTCATGATGGTCACATGATAACGGCAATCACGTGTTTCCTCTATTGGATTGAAAATTGGCATACTAGTTGCTCAACTCTGTGTGCTTAGATAACATTTTTCAGTACTCTGATGATTGCAAAGAGTCTTCACGTTCATAGACATTTCAAATTATACTAACACTTTCAAATTATGCGATTTTGTTTAACTATGCGCTTGCCATCGTTGACAAATACGTACTTTCTAAAAGAAAGTTCCTGCAAAAAGCAAAAGTTGGCAACAGTGATGCATATGAACTAATTGGCTGGAAACACGTGATTATATTTATGATATAATAATGACGTCGCATTAATTTATGAAGTGATTGGCCGAAAACACGTGGCTCAGTTATCATGTGACTAATAACGTCACATGAATTTAGTCCATTGGTGACCTATCTTAAGGGGATATGGTACGATTTAAGAAAAACATTTTAATTTAAGGATTTTGAAAAAAACTTTTTGCTTACCTCCTATGTGTGTATACTATGTAAAACAAATTTTGTGCTCAAAATTTTATAAAATGTTAGCCATTTAATTTTTTAAGGAAAAAACTTGAAATTTGTGAAGTGATTTTAAAATGCTACTCCTACAAAAATTTACGTACATGCATGAAATTTGATTTACAAGTACGTCCAACTATGTATAACAAAAGTTGATATGGGTTTTGCGATAACACGATTTTATGAATGCTTATTGAAAATTCCTTAAAAAAAATGCAATTCTGACTTCAATTATTTTTTAAAAAATAAGTATTGCTTTGATACAAAAATGCATACCAACTTTTGTTACATGTACTATTCACAATAGGTTAAAAAAATTCAAAGCATTAGGCACAATAGAAAAAAAAAGCCTTAGCATTTTAAATGAAGACAAACTAGTTATTTTACCTTTCTGAGATAAGTAAGTTTAAAGTTTTGATTTGCCATAGGGATGTAAATAAAAATGAATGTAAAAGCTATCATAATTCTGCGATTTTAAGTTTAGAGTTTTCAAATTTTGTGAGGTTATAGAGAAAAGTATATAAAAAATAATTTAGGCTAGAAAAATTAGATTTGATTTTTTGACTGATTTTTGTCAATGATTCGTACTGTGTCCTCTTAAAATGGGAAGGGGAAAACAGTAACTGAAAATGGATAGCATGGTTCTGAAATGAAGGTGTTGCAAAGATAAACTAAAAAACGCTGATACACCAGAAATAAAAAGCAGTTTTAATTTAATTTCGCAGTCATAGGATATACTAAATTTAAATATTAAATATACTAATTAGAGCCTAAATTTTTAATAATATATGTGGCATTGTTGGCAGTGAAAAAGGTACCAGATAGTCTGATTCAAAAAATAAATTGGTTAAGTCATTAAAAAAAGGGAACATTTTCGTTTTAAATGCTTTTGAACGGTGATAGTTAGGTAATAAGAAACCTAGTAAGCTATTGCAAAAATTAAAGGTCGTTGCTGCATCCAATATTTCGAAAATCAGTATAAAATATCAGTATAAATATTGCGTAAATCAGTATAAAAAATATCACTACAAATATTGCGTAAATCAGTATAAAAAATATCAGTATATAAATATTGCGTTAATCAGTATAAAAATTTTACTTGCCAGCGAGAAAAGTTTAAGCAAGCTTGTATTCATGACTCACGAAATTATATAGTAATAGTACCTACAAAACTGAAATTTTCGTTCTAAATTAAGTCTCGGAATTTAGTGAAACAGTAAATAAAAGTACAACGGGTCAAAATGACAAATTTCTTGAGGTATGTGACTAAATTCGAAACCGTAATTTTAAAAAACCCTAGAAGTGGATGAATTTTGATATTTAGGTAATCTGAATTAGAATGAATATATATAGTTGTTTTAATATTACAATGAATTATTTAAATGCAATTTTTTTCGCAAAAAAGGAAGAATGACATTTTCAAATTATTCTCCATGTATGAAAAATGATTCTGTAATACAATTTTGCCTGTATAACTGAAACTTCCATACAGAGACTGAACTATGATTTTTGAAATATCATTCAGAAGAGGATTTTTTTTCATATTTGAATGCACGAGTAGAAAATGTTTTTTTTTAAAAAAAAAAACATCGGTTATTTCAATTGATAGTCACTGAAAATATGAATTTTCAAAAATTTTCAGTTTATTGTTTTTGTTTGTACATGTAGAATATATTCTGATGAACAATGGATATTGTTAAAATTATAACTAAAAATATTGACGCAAGTAACTTTTTTAATAATCAATTATTTATAATCAATATGATCATAATTAAAGGAAGATAATACTTTGCAATTTTTTTCTTTTATATTGCATGGTGTATCGTAAAAAGTGTAATTCTCTCATGCCAATTTTCAAACGTATATCTGTACCAAGTTTTTTGTATATCCCAAATTTCTAACTTCAGGAACACTTGATCGCATTAAACCTGTACTCATTCACAACTCTCAAGCTATTTATAAGTATAAATACTTCTTAAATCAAATTAAAAAAAATACTGGTAAACTTACTTGTTCCGCCATGAATCCGTTGTTTACGAAACACAATCACTAGAAATAACCGGAAATGGATTGACCATTGATAAAATCCAGTACAAGAGCAGTCTCTAACAGGGTTACATTTTCTTATTTACGGGCAAGGTTGGCAATTCAATATATTTATCTCGTCAGGTGGGTGACATTTTTATATTGTAGCCAAGAGTTGGATTTAACTAGGATCCAACCGCGATATCGTGGTATATCTACATGGATTTGAGAGGGTTATTGAATATTAACATCGCCCCATACAGCTATTCGAAGGCTTTTGGTGACGGACCTTGTAATTCTGAAACATGGTTAAGTGACAAGGGCGACATCTGAGCTGGCATCTTTCCCTCTTCTAACATCCAGACCACACCAACGAGAGACCGTGTAAGTTCTCGACAGATTTAGTGTGCATTGCCCCCTTACACGGTGGGTCTTCAGCGGTTCTGGACTTGAAATCATGACACACCGGCCACGAGTTCGTTACCTTGACCACTAAAGCTGAATTAACCAAGGTAAACGTCGATATCGCGTCTAGCCAATCAGGACTTAACTCGGGCGAAATGAGCCTGATTGTCTAACCTTACTCGACGTTTATAACACTTGGCCATTTCATGGTTGAACAGATATTATTAATTACCGAGATAAACTTATTACTGGTAAAATAGCATTCTGCTGGCATTTTAATACTGATGTAAATAATCCAGATATTACACTCTCAGCTCTGAAAAGAATGAGAATGTCTTGATACGAATTAAAAAATTATGAGCTTTATTGTTACACTAGTTGTCTTCTTTTGCAAGACTTCACTCACTCTAATTATTCCCCTCCCCCACGCCATGCAAGATTTTGATCGCGTTTAATGTGGCAACTTCACCCCTAATGATCTTATTTCAAACTCCTCCACCTCTTTTCTGACTTTCTTCCAAGTGGTCATTTAAAACTTCCTTTCAATAACCGCTCGCAGTTATCTTAGAGGTAACGCGTGTAACGGTCTTAAAAATATTATTCTCTTAATCCTTGTTATTAAAGAAATATATCCCTTCTCTCCCTCGTTCCGTCGAGATGCGGCAGACGGTTGAAAGACGGGCTTTGCTGTCATGGAGATGTGACGTCCTTTTCTCTTCGTTTTCCTATGAAAGCGAAACAGAAACTAAATCAACTGGGAGAGTGGTTTCCACCCACCCCTCCACCAGCGTTGTTGCGCTGCATTTAATGTGGACTGCTTTTTATTTTTATATGTAACTTCAACAAATTGTACTCTGTTCAATTTATTATGATGAGTGGATAATAGAGCTATCTCTAAGGTTCCACGTAAATGTATAACCGTTACCTAATCCAGATGTGTTTAAAAGATATATATATATATATATATATATATATATATATATATATATATATATATATATATAATATACTAAATAAATCTATAATAAAATTGATCAGCTTACAAATGTCAAGAAATTAAGAATGATACCAGTCATTATCGTTTAATTGTTGATAGCTTGGAGTTTGGAATGTTATCTATTAAATATGATTAAAGAAATTTTTTTTTCTTTTAAATAATCTATAAATTTCTTTTCAGATATAAAATCCAATTTAGAAATCATAACCATATCACACGTATATTTTTCTAGATCATCGTAACGAGTCGATTTGCTATGGTCTAAAACTAATGGTCGGCGTTATCGAGTCGTTGGGTATGAGCTCTGATGACACTGAAGACCCATTGTATGGCGAAGCTGATGCACGGTAAATCTATCTTGGCTCAAATTAGTGGTCGATGTTATCCAGTCAATGGATAGAAACTCTGGTGCCACTGAAGATCCTTTGTTTGAAGGGGATCATGTACGTTAAATTTGTATTGGCTCAAGTCAGTGTTCGGCGTTAACCTTTAATTGGTGCAAACTCTGGTGCCAATAAAAACCCATTGTATGGAGAAGCTGATGCACGGTAAATCTGTTTTGGTCGATGTTATCCAGTCAATGGATAGAAACTCTGGTGCCACTGAAGATCCTTTGTTTGAAGGGGATCATGTACGTTAAATTTGTATTGGCTCAAGTCAGTGTTCGGCGTTAACCTTTAATTGGTGCAAACTCTGGTGCCAATAAAACCCATTGTATGGAGAAGCTGATGCACGGTAAATCTGTTTTTGGTCGATGTTATCCAGTCAATGGATAGAAACTCTGGTGCCACTGAAGATTATTTGGATGGAATAGATGATGCACAGTAAATCTGTCTTGGCTCAAATTAGTGGTCGATGTTATCCAGTCAATGGATAGAAACTCTGGTGCCACTGAAGATCCTTTATTTGGAGGGGATCATGTACGTTAAATTTGTATTGGCTCAAATCAGTGTTTGGTTTTAACGTTTCATGGGTGCAAACTCTGGTGCCAATAAAAACCCATTGTATGGAGAAGCTGATGCACGGTAAATCTGTCTTGGCTCAAATTAGTGGTCGATGTTATCCAGTCAATGGGTACAAACTCTGGTGCCACTGAAGATCTTTTGTATGGAGGGGATGATGTATGTTAAATCTGTCTTGGTTCAAATGTGTGAATGGTCGGTGTTATCGAGTCATTGGTGCAAACTCTGGTGCCACTGAAGATCCTTTGTATGGAGGAGATGATGTACGTTAAATTTGTTTTGGCTCAAATCAGTGGTCGGCGTAATCGAGTCATGGGTGCAAACTCTGATGCCACTGAAAGCCTATTATATGGAGGGGCTGATACACATTAAATCTGTCATGGCTCAAACTTCTCCTGTTGGCGTGACATGAAAGTTTGCTGAATGAAGTGCTAGCTTTGGGAACATCCTTGGTATTTAACAGCTGTTCAAAATTAGTAGGATGTGTGGTTATCAGTAACATTAGTGTAGTTTCATTTGTTTTAATTTTAATTCACGTCGCATTCTGAAGAAACACGTGGGCAATTGACAACGGAAATCGTAAATTTGAGTCAAGGTTAAATGGCGAGTATGACACCTGAGCTGGCACATCCCTCTCCTTAACTTCTCCACCACGTGCCTTGGAGTTTGAGCCTTAACATATTAATGAGTTGGTCTGCAATGGCATAAGATTTTGAAAACCTCGACTTGAGAATCTAAGGCACAAATTCGCAACCAGACCATTCATTTACTGCGGCCAAGCGAGGTTTCAGTAAGGGTGAGAGACAATATTTTATGTCCCCCTATTCAACTAAACAAGGGATTTTGGTGATAAACCTCGTGATTTTGAATCATAGTCAAGTGACGAGAACGACACCTAACCTGGCAACCATCTCTTACCTTCCACACCAGATGGGAGTACGTTTGGGTATTGACAAATTTAAGGGCATCACCCCCCCTAAACAGTGTTTTTCAGGGGACAAGGCGGGGAACCCATCCCTTTCACATCATCGCCCAACCTTGACTACTAGAATAAAGTTTAGTTTCAAAGTGTGATTTTTTAAAAAAAATAAAAATAAAAAAAAAAAACACATGTTATTCAAAAAAATACACCCTCCAACCAATATGGTGGATGGACTACGGGGCGAGTCTGGGTTTCGAACCCGAATAAGGCTTTGATGTTTTTCTTTGGGAAAAAAGTGGACTATTGCCTGTTTAATGGATTCCCCCCCGAATGGAAAGCAGCGCATTTTTTTAAATGGGTTTTATTTGTAATAAATATCTATATTCTTCTGTTTGTATTGTATGTTTCTATTCTTCCGCTTGTATTTCATATGTATCCCAGAAAGAAAAAAAAACATACGACAACAACAAGAAAATTACATCACATTGCTAGTCAAACTCTCTCTCTCTTACTTTTAAATCGTCTTTAAATAAACTTAAATTTATTTTAACTGAATATTTTATTCATTCTTTACTGTATTGAAAAAAGTCTCCCGGGTTCAAATAAGCAAAAAAAAAAAAACAGGTTTAAATTTAAATAATTAGTTTTTAAAAAAAAATAAAAATTTTTTTCCCAAAGGTTTTTTATAATAAAATAGGACTGTTACCGGAAAAAACCCAGAAGATTTTAACTTTTTATATTCGGAAAATAGGATTTTTAATGGTAGAGAAGCAAAAAGTATTATTTAAAACTACATTATTTAGAAAGAAAAATTTTCCCCCCTTTTGGAAAACTACTAAAATAAAAGAAAAAATGCATCCCTTTTTAAAAAAGTGTTTCGCACTAAATACTAATATATCTTATCCAATAAAATAAAAAAAAATTACAATCTTCTAAGTTATTTAAACAAGAGGAAACTATGGCCATTAAATAATTTTACAGAACGAATTTTGGAATTTATAAAATCATTTGCATGTCATAGAACTATTTGCATGAACAAAAAAATGCAAATATGCACAAAATCATATAAAGCCTCCTTTTAACTGCAGTTTTTGAAAATAACCTTTGAAATTAATATATTCTCATTGTTTTTATGAGGAATGTGTAAGAGAAAACCAATTTTATATATATATATATATATATATATATATATATATATATATATATAAAAAGGAGAAATGCGACTTACTCACTCACTCATTCACTCATCACGGTATCTCTGGAACTATTAGACCTAGAGACTTGAAATGTGTTAGACATGTTCTTTTCATGGAGTAGATATTCGAAAAGGAATTTATTTAGTGGAATTCGCCCCAAATGGCTTTTCGAGGGCTTAGGGGGCATTACAGATTAAAATTTCTTTTCCGGAGTTGTTAGACCTACAGACTTGAAATTTGGTAGGTGTGTTCCTTTCATAGAGTAGAAATCTGCTACAAAAGGGATTTTACGAAAATTGATTAACAAGGGGCTTTGCGTGGGCTTTAGGAGCGTTACAGATAAATATTCCCTTTTTTGAACTATAAGATATACAGGCTTGAAATTTGGTACCCATGTTTCCTTTGTTGAATAGAGACTCGCTTACAACGGATTTCACAGAATTCAACACCTATGGTGGAATATTGTTTTTATGAGTATTGCGAAAATAAATCAATGTAATTTAGTAGATTTCCTCTTTTATTAAATCAAATTTGAGCCTCAAAAATATTAAAATACTTCAAAATATAAATAATTGCGATTTAAAAGTATTATTATTTTATTTAAAAATAATTTATTCAGAAATTATGTTTTTGGTTCCAAGCAATTTTTCCTGTGGGCTTTCTTATGTCCCTTATGCAACACTTTGCGCGTTTTTACTCATAAACTTAAGTTGTAATTTTTAATTTGCATACATTAAGGCTTAAATTGAATCACTTAAATTCGCAATGAATTTAATACTGGTGAATGAAAATGACATTAGTACTCCAATGATTTTAATGAAATACTTGCTATCACATTTTGAATAATTCTCTTTTTATTGGTATACTGAAAAAATACAGTTTTTTTTTAACATTATAACAATTTTTAATAATCCCATTTATGTAGGAAAACCTTTTCATTTTTCTTATAAATGCAATCTCTTTTATATTCGTTTGAATAATCCCTTACCAAAAGTGCTTAGTTTTGCTCTATAAAATGCTTCGTGATCTTATGCGATATTTTAAATTCTTTAAAATTCATTACACTGTCAAAGAGATCCACTTCCAAAGACCTTTAACAGATATGCTTCTTTCTTTTTTTAACCATTTTCTGAAACAATGATTTTTATAATAACTTAAAACACTTAATGGAAATCAATCAAGAGAGCAAGTATTGGATTTAAATAAAAGAAAAATTGAGAGCACTTTCTTCGATCCAGCCCTGCTAGATGAATTTAAAATTAGGCATTTTTTTTCATGTTTAAGGGTTTTTTTTTTATTATTTCAGCCTAATTTAGCCTAAGTTCTTTTTAAATTTCTTTTGTTTCGTTTTCTGGAGAAGTGCATTAAAAGGAATTGCCTTTAAGTGCGCAACCTAAAAGGATTCTTACTTTTTATTGGTAATCGAAAATAAAAAAAAGATTATTTATTTGCATTAATGTAAAATGAAAAATGTTACTTCCATCATTTACTGGTCCTCTAAATGAAAGGAAAGAGATTCCGAAACGTGTTTCCGAGTTAGAATCTTTAGTATTTGCCAAAAAAGTCAATGAAGAAGGAGAATCCTACACTTTATATTTTTTTTTGCGAAATTTGTTTAATATATTTTTTTGAAAATTGGATTTTATAAGAAACAAGAAATATAATTTTTTTTAAGTCAATTCCTACATAGATCAACAAAGAAAAATTTTATTTTAGCTACTTTTATTAAATAGTTACAATTAATATAAAAATATGTATATACTTATGACAGAATCACAACATTATAAGTGGCAATTAATTTCTATTAATTATCAATAAAGTATCTTATTGTCATCCAAAACACAATCGTGTATATAAAATTTCAGTTCAATTGAATGCTTTAAAATGTGAGGAAAAAAAAACCTTTTCAAATTTTGACACAAGTCACCAAAAAGGATGCCAATGTAGCTGCATTTGTAATTCTTTAAATTAGTAGTTTTAAGCAATTAATTTTTATTAATTATAATTTAATTACTGTATTGTCATCCATAATAATCATGTACATAAAATTTCAGCTCAATTGAGGGCTTTAAAATGCATTTTATTAACGATTGAATTAACAAAAATTAACGAATAAACATTGGTCCAGATGAATTTTTTAAATCGGGGTTCGACTGTATTTAACAAAATTTTACATGTTTTTCAAAATACAAGTTGTACAATACAGATGCTACTACATAATATAAATGTTAATCTTTTAAAGCAAAGGAGTAAAAAAAAAAATGTGTGTGTGCTAATGACCACACGATAGAAGTGATAACTTCAAATTTTATAATGTTATTTCAGGGGTTAGTCAGGTGGATAAAAAACAAGGTGATGTTAGTATTGCAGTAAAATTATTTATTCATATATCTGTACTCATAAAATAATATTTTTGTGCGAAATATACAATCATATTTGGGAATTAATTGTATTCTAAGAAGGAAACTATAGGTTTATGGTAGAGTAGGTTAGTAAATCCTTTAGATTCAAATTTTATTTAAATATCGTAAAAACTCCGTCAAACTTGTTCCTGTACTTCCTCGTGTTATTTGATCATTTGACATAATTAAATTGAATTTTGATTTAAAAAATATCTACTAAAATATTTAATTTGTCTTTTGAAAACTCTACTTTAAAATTCCCACTTAAAATCATAGGTAATTTGTTCAGAAAACCCGATCCGGCTTTGTGAATCTTGGTTGTAATTTAACAATATTTAATTCTATTCATGAATTAATTTAAGCAAAGGGATAGGGATAGTATGACTGGTAGTTGATTAGGAAGAAAGGAATCTAGGTCAAAACATTTAAAAAGGGATTTAATCAGAAGATTTATATCACATAATCTCTGGCTTATATTAGCTCTTTTGTCATTGTATGGAAGTTTTGTACAAATATATCCGATACTGCTGCAAGGAAAGTCATCTTAATTATATTTTGTTTTCTTGTATTTAAATTATTTAATGTAACTTTTCCTTAATACCTGTATAACTTAATTTTGTTATTTTAAATTTTAATTGTTTTAATTTTTTTAGACTCAAAGTATATTTCAGTAATGTGATTAATATAGTTATTTGTTCATTGCTATTCCGATTCTCTTAAAATAATGGATTTTTATTCTTACAATCACTGCAATATTCCTAATGATAATAATATTATTTACCTAGTTCTATAAAAATTTGTCCTTTTCCTACATTTTATGTTTAATTTTAGTGTAGGAGTTCTTTTTCTCTCTAAGCCTATTTTTTAAAAGTATTACGTTTCATTTTCATGTTTCAACTAGGATTAGAAAAATCCGCATTCATTCCCCTAGATCAGGGTGTCCAACCCGCGCCCACCTTGAATAATTTTGCGGCCCGCGAGATTCTTTATAAAATTCGACTATTTTGTACAACATTTTTTGCTTAAAAAGTTTGGGTTTTTTTGTAAAAAATCAATCTCATATCTGTTATTTTATCACGTTTCTTCTGTTACTGCGAATCTTTCTTTTTTTCTGAATTGAAATTTAACAAACATAAAGCGTGCTCAAACTTAACGCACGAAAATCTGCAACATCTCAATTGCGATACGCAAATACACATGCATTGAGATCGACTCGCAAAAACTAAGTGAAAGAGTTGAGAAACAGATATCTCCCAAATTAAATCTCAATTGAACATTATTTTACCATTGCATTATTATTGTACTATGTATGTTTCTATACATGAAAAACAATGAAAACGATAATAATACATCAGTCTGTTTTAAATTTTCACTCCAACAAATGTTTGTAATGGATCCAAATCTAATATAAAGATATATATTTTTATATGCGCCCCGCGGGATTATAAAGTTTTTCCGAAGTGGCCTACGAAGTCATTTGGGTTGGCCACCCCTGTCCTAGAAAGAGGTGAGGGGAGACCACTTTTGATCGATGCTAGAAACTTTACTTTACGGGCATTGGGGGTTAATTATTGCGTTTTAGAGTGGCGGGGAGAAACGTACCTCCTTTCCTTTAGAGTATGTATGCCCGACTGAAGACGAAAATAGCCGAATTAGCGTTAAATTCCCGAGCGTGACGTTCATTCAAGTTCACTCTCAAGCAAATCGCACCAATAGAAGTTATCACTTCAAAAAAAAAATTTCTGTTAATTATACAGTAACTGTGCTGAATGGGAACTCTAAATATCCAGCGAACCAAAAGTCTTCTCGTAAGTTTAGGGGTAGGGAAAAGAAGGTGGTAGAGCCCGTGATCCATCTTCCCAGTTATTTTCCTTCAAATTTGGAGGAAAACGAACTGGGAACTGCTTGGTGCTGAAAGCTATACTTAACAACATATTTTATCTAATCTCTTGCCACAAGGATTTTGTAAGCTTCTATCTGCATTGTCAATCGAAAAACAACAACATTGTTTAGATTATTTTGATTCCTGATAGAAAACATAGATTTTCTTTTCAGTTATTTGATGTATGAACAGAAAAATGGATTACTTTGTATTACATTTGCTTATAATTTTTTGAAAATAAAATTTTTTTTAAGGCTCTAGATGACATGAATACAAACTAAGATTTTTTAATAATCTCTGTTTGGTTTTATTTACAATTCATTTTATACAATTTTTAATTTCGATCGAAAGCTTAACCGTTATTTACGATCCATTTAGAACTATAAGTGTACATTCCAAATTAAATTTTGTTCAAGTTTCAGTTCTTTTTTGTGAAAATATTTAACAAGTAATATATAAAAAACAATTAAGTCAATTACTACTTCGTCAGATAAGCTTACTGGCGCCATCTGTTGTTCATAAATTGAACTTCATCAGAAATAACGCAGACTAAATTTAAAATTAACAATTCAAATTTAATTAATGAATTAATTTAAAAAAATTTCTATTAACATCAAGTGTCATCCACTACAAGTTTAAAGAAATCTATTTGAACTTCAGTGAATAAATAAAAAGTATTTTCTTAATGATTGAAAATTTTACGATATATATATATATGGGAAAAGAGTGAACTAATAGAAGGAATTGAAAAATGAAGTGTTCCTGTACATTAATATTAACATTTCAAAACAAATATTAAATAAAGAATAATTTTTTGTTGAACCGCATCTAAGTTTTACTTCAAGTTCAAACTGAATATTAAAAATTTTGTGTGACATATTTGTGAAAATTTTTAATTTTATATACTGTACGTATTCAGTTTCCTCGTTAGAATTTATCTGATTATTTGCGAATTTAATTTAAGCCTATAAAACTTATATTTAATTTTTCTCAATCAAAATAAACTAGAATTTACATTAAGAGTTTTAATTTGATTTCGAACTCTTACTGTTTGAAATAATGTAATGATTGTCTGATTAAAATAAGGTTCCCTCAATTTCGCCCAAAGGCAAAATATCTTTTCCTAATCCCTTTCAAAAAAATGCAGAAAAGAAGGAATTTGTTCTTTCATGGAATAATACTCTTGCTATATATATATAAGCATCTTTTGCCTTTAAATATTTAAATTAAAAGATTTAATTAGAGGGAAAGGAATTTTGAAATAAAATTTCAATTGTTGAAATGAGTTTCTAGTGCAATTGGGAATCAATAACCTTAGTATATATTTGTGAAAGTCGAATTATCTAGTTTTCTGTCCAACAATGAGACAGATAGTTTTGTTTTAATTTTTTTCGCTTAAAGTACACAGGTTTATTACTGAAACACTTTCTCATGTAAAATAGTTCGATAAATATATGGGCTATTTACTGTACATTAGTTTATATATATATAAAAACTCTTTATTTTATATTAATTTTTATTCTCAAGATAGGTTGAATGCAAAACTAAAGTGTTTTAATTTATAAGTAAAGCGCTTGACCATGTTCTATTTAGGTTTATATACATTCTAAAAATCAGGATATGAAATATTCTGAATATTAGAGTCTAAACCACGAGATTTATTACAGGAAAAAGAACAAAATTGACAAAATGCAAAGCTATTATGTTTTAAAAGCTGTTAAATCACTAGAACCGTCACCAATAGCCTTCATGCTGCTGTATAGTGTGACGCTAATTAAAACTCATTCACTCATCCTAAAGTTATTATTAAATAATGGCTATGAAGTAGGTTTAGAGCGTGATTTATTAGATCATAATCTTCCCATTTCAGAAGAAAATATAGTACATCATAATACAAGAAAGCTAACGAAGAACAAAAACAAAAATTGAATAACAAAATATAAGTAAAAACAATGAATATCAAATAAGTTTGAAATTTACAAGTGTGTTCCAACTATATTTAATGGATAAATATGGCTAATATGGAAGTATATTATATAGATAAAGACATTATCACGTACTATTTAATTAAAAATGGCAATAAAAAATAATAAAAAAAAAAAATGCGTAAAATTTTTAAAAAAATAAAAATAAAAA
>BMAV01022246.1:0-35320 GCA_019973955.1 Trichonephila inaurata madagascariensis | reverse complement strand
AACAATGGCGTTGATTTGGCGCGAATATTTCGGAAAATTAATCAAAAACCGGTTTTCACCAAATATTTTGTTTCCCAAAAATAAGTACTTTTTTCTACTGTATTCGTTCACAGGTCTTGAAGAATAAATGCTTTTAAGATGTGATTAACTTAAAATATATCTTTAAACCTACAATTTCTATAATACATGATACTTTTAACAATTTTGTGCATTTGCGTTGATTTAAATTCAAAACAAGTTGGAACTACTTTTTCAAGTGGATTGTTACATTCCCTACCTTTCCCAACGCTGCCAACTTGAGGTGAAACAGAGTATAGTTATAAAATAATGTATGTTTAATATTACTTGTTTGCTTTAAATTAGAAAATGTCCTTAAAATTCATTAATATAAAATTATTTTCTTAATATTGAAAATACAGTGTTCTTCGATATTCTTTTTTCTTGTTTTCCTTTGAAGTTCTTCGCTCTTTCTTTTTTTGTCGGTTAAGATGTATAAAATAAACATATATTAATTTAAATAAAGGTGTGTGTGGATAATTACTTTTTTAATAATATATAGTGTTCATGAATTAAAATTTTTTTATGTGGTTTATAAAGTACAGTAAGACCCCGCTTAACGCGGGGATACGTTCCATCAAAGTAGAGCGTAATGCGAAACAGCGCTAAACGAGGCTATCTTAACATGTAAATAATGGGGTTAGGGGAGATGGATAGAAAATTGGTTAGGTATTAAATTTAATAATTATACTTTTCTTTTAATAAAAATAAAACCAAACATTTATTTCTTACAAAAATAAAAACAATAGAAACGAATATATACATATAAAAACAAATAAAATTCTAAGTCAGATCATTCAGTCTATTCTGTGTTTCCAATTTTCTGCCTTTTTGTCAAGAATGCATCTTGTTGAAGTTGTCAAATTCAATGCAGCACTAATTTGAGATGGACGTTCACCAGAATCTAATCTTTTAATCACTTGCATTTTAGTTTCCAGTGAAATGCTTTTTCTGGTTGCTTTCTTTTCTTGTTTTTCATTACCACCCATGATAAAAACTAAAGATCATAATATGTGTCACTGTATTAATCGTTATAGTATTATATAAATTTATATATACGATAATGTCAACAAATGCTTCAAATGATAAAAATGCGTCCGTACAGCACCGCTCCAAACAAGAAACACAACTACATTGTTTCGGATATGTTATGTACATATTTTGAAACCTGCAATTTCGGGGAATCCCCGCCCCTCAGGGGGCTCACCTTCTTTAGGTGGGTACGGGTGTCACAATCCCGAGGTACCCTAGTGATCTTTTTCCTTTTCCCAAGGGGTTTACTATCTTTGGTAAACACGGGTGTCACGACCCCGGGGTACCCCAGTGATCCTTCTCTATTTTCGACCCTCCATCTTGTCATCCAATTTCTTCTTTTCCCGTCCAGACCACAGACTTATGAACGTTTTGCGCAGTATAGCCAAAACTGGCTCTTGCGCCATAAAACACCAAACTCAACTCAACTCGGGGAATCCCCGGGTCGAAATAAAAGCGCTAAACCGAAAACAGCGTTAAGCGGGGTCTTATTGTATATTGAAAGATGAATCTCTATATAACGAATTTTCCATATAATGAACTTTTTTTTCTGGATTAAGCTACTTCGTTATATAGAGGTCCGATTGTATTTTATTCCCTGCATAAACACCAACATTACATTTAAATTTTTCATATTCTGAGATGAAATTTTAAATTATAGCCACTTAATTGTGGCGCCTCCGTTTGACAGCGTGCAACTACGTTGTGCCAAAGAAACTGAGCAAAGACGAGTAGACTGGTCAATCACAGAGTAATTCCGCTGTTAAAATATTGGATAAAAAAAAGATGGATTTATTTTATAAAGTTGCTGATTTTGCTACTAATACTTATTGTATGGGGAGGGGGATCTATGTACGGGGCTATAACGTAATTTAATTTGGTCGCGGGTTCATGAGGCCAAAGGTCCTCCCGACCGAAAGTTTTAATGGATATCTGCGGATAACTATGTATCCATTTATGGAATTTTAGTGACCGTCAAAATTTCCGGACAGAGTCTTAAACGCGTGCTAATATACTTCCTTCTTTTCTGACAAAATATTTTCTACATGTCTTGACTCTTAGAGCTGTGACGTTCCCGCCTCACAGCTGTGAATCGGCTTCTTTTGTGGATATGATCATCACACGCGCAATGACATCTGCACCCTTAAAATATTGCGCAGTCTTGTCTTGGACGTCACCCCAGTAACCTTTGACACCACGAGGAACCTCTACTCCACCCACGAACCGAGAAAAGAAGAAGAGAGAGAAAAAGATTCCGACCCCTTGACCCCAGCGAGGGCAGTGAGAGAACGGGAGATGGTCTGAAACGTCGCTGAGCACGGACAAAAACTCCTCCCTCGTAAACCACATCATTTGAACTCTAATAATCTCATTAATAAGCTTAATAACTTCAATGTATATATTCTGAAATTAATGGCTGTGACGTAAATAAACTAAACATTTAAATTAATCAATTTCACGTTACCTTTATTTATCTCAAACGTTACAGAGGAAGTTCTGGAGTAGGTGCTGTAAGGTTGATCACAGTCTTACTAGAAAGTATCCTTGCCTTTCCCCCCTCCCCTAATGAAATAACTCTTCTTTAGGCAACACGGGATTGGGTCATTACTGTCAGTACATGGTTGTAATATCAAACAATTGGCCTTTACACTACTCTATAGTTATGTACCTTCGGGCCATCAGCTATTAATGGGCTCAGTGCCTGGTCATCGCCACGCATTTATCCCATGGCTGATTATATCTGAAGGAACCCTGTTATACGAGTAAATCAACTTTTGCTTTTGTCTCTTTTTAGGTTAACATCTAAAAACATTATCATGACACATATATAAATTCGTTATTCGAACTTTAACGCTGTTTCTGTCAGTGCATACGGGGATGCATGAGTTCATCTTAAAGTTTTTATATTTTTTATTCATTTGTTTTACTTCGTCCAGGCTTCAAAATCTTCTAAGCCTCTTGAAATTTGAGAATGAGAGATATTTACGATATATGCCTCGTAATTTAGAACCACGCTCAAGTGACGACACCAAAGTTGAACTCCACATCACGTCAACGTGAGGATTTTGAGCTTCAATCGATTTAAAATGCATCAGTTTCTTTTTAAGTCGAGACTTTAGTTTCATCTTGATTTGAATGTGTATTTTGATAAAAAGCAGGCTGATTACAAGTTCGTGACTAGGATCATTTAGGCAGGTGCTCGGGGGGTACATACATGATAGCATTATAGAAACCAGTGGTTCCCAAAGGTATCTATGAAGACCTCTTTGGGAAGCCCTCATTAAACGAGATCGTGAATTAATTTAGAAGAAAATTTTTAATCGTGAAAATCAGATTTTACCAATTTAATAGATTTATCTACTAAATTTATTGAGGTTTATTTGCAATTACAAGGTGACAGCCTAAATTGTATTAAAATAGCAACCATCACTATTGTGTATCTTTTCAAATGTAAACTAAAGAAGTATAATGTTGGATGTAGGAGTTCGCGCGAAATGTCCATTGTATGACCAGAAACGGTAGCTGCAAAGGGGACGGTTAGATGCTCCCCCCACCTCCTTGGGGTAGCGAAAAAGAATTTATTCTATGTCAGGATCAAATATTACTTTGGACGTCACTAATTTTCCCAGTTTTTCAATTTACCATAGACAATCTGCGAGGAAATGGACGTTTTAATCTACGTTGAACATTTAAATGCCTTCATTTAGATTTTGAAACTAGGTTTGAGAATGCTTTGGCCATGGTAATACCACAGTAGAATTAAAAAAATAATAATTAAAATAAATAAATAAATAAATAAATAAAAAAAATGGACGCTACTTACCAAGATGATTTAGGATTAAACCTGTCACGATTGATGACATAGTATGTTGAAAGTTTGTTATTGATGCACTAGATTCATACCTCCCATTAAAAGCATTTGTTGCTCAGTTGCTTTATTTAAGTTATTTTTGTATATTAATTAAATTTTAATTTAATTAACACACGTTTCCTAAGTTTTAAACACTATAGTTCACTACACTTAGAAATTTAAATCTTTTGAAGTAAGTAGCTGTATACCAGCTGTCAAAATGGCATTTTAATTGAAAAAATTCACTATTTTGTAAGTAGGGTCTACCCAAAGCCGAAAAACATGGCAAGGGATCTATGAGGCAAAATAGTTTGGAAACCTCTGATATAAACCATAGGTTCTCAAACTTTTTTTTGTCTCATAGAACCCTTGCCATGTGTTTTCGGTTTTGGGTTGACCCCTACTTACCTATTTTTTTTATTTATAATGGTCGATTATGAACAGTTACAGCAAGTATAAAAAGAAAAAAAAAAGCTGAAACAGAGTTCATTAATCTAGCATATCTCTAGCGCTTGGATTGGAACAATCCGTCAGCGTTCCGTTATAGATCTTTTAACCTGCAAGTTGTAGATCTTTTAGACACTAAAAGTGTTTTCAGGTGCACTACGAGGAGGTAGATCTACTGCGCACAACTTGCCTAATAATGACTTTTTGCAAATTTCTCAACTTCAATGTCTTTTTGACAGCTGTGGTATAGTGCTGCTTATACATTAAAGATTTAAATTTCTAATTGTAGTGGAGTGGAGTTTCAAACTAGAGATACATTTTAATTAATTAAAAACTAAAATTTAATTAATACATAAAATAACTGGGCAACAAACAAATGCATTTAATAGGAGGGATGAATCTGGTGTTTTCACATTCACACAAATTTTCAATATTTGTCATCAATCTTGTCAGATTTAACCCGAAATAGACTCGGTTTTAATAGTGTTTCGGTCTTTTTCTTTCATTCATTTTATTTTGAATATTGGCAACCGCATTGAAACTCCTTCTCACTAGGAAAAGAAATTTAAAGTTTTCTCACAATGCTCCATAATTCGGGATAAATAACAAGTATATCTTTTTAAAGACAAAATTGCTGACATCCGTTTCTAAACTTTACTTTAAGATCTCCTTTACGGCCTATTTCGATCAGTTCCTTTTGTAATACGGCATTTTTTTTTAATGAGACCATATGAATTCATTGTCTATTGTGGTAGTTACCATTTAAATGTTGAATGTAGGTAAAACGTCATTTTTCGATTATCAGTGACCAGTTGGGAAACTGGGAAAATTCGCGACGCCCTGTATTATATTCCTTTAGCTTAATTCTGGAAAGAAACGCTGAAATATATGATGGTCATTGTTTTAATAAAATGTATACTGTCACCATATAACCGAGCAAATTAACATAATTAAGTTTAAGTAAATAGTTCTGTTAAATAGGAAAAATCTGGTTTCCATTGTATTAAATTTTCTTTAAAAATTCAAATCACGATCTGGTTTAAAAGAGAGCCACTATCGCAAACCCCCATTTACGTCTCATGGACCCCAAAATTATTTTTTCGCTGACGGGGACCTCTTACAGGTCGTCATAGA
Source organism: Trichonephila inaurata madagascariensis (assembly GCA_019973955.1). Lineage (NCBI taxonomy): Eukaryota > Metazoa > Arthropoda > Arachnida > Araneae > Nephilidae > Trichonephila > Trichonephila inaurata. The sequence goes on along the minus strand of BMAV01022246.1, from coordinate 29,799 downwards.
CCCCAAGGGTCAATATAGATCACTTAGGGGATATCTGATATAAACAGACTAAAGCTCTTGTGTGGCTTTGTATAACGTTTATTTACTTCGTAATATGAAGCAGCACGAGGCTATTGTCGACGGACCTCGTAAATCTGAACCATGGTCAAGTGAAGAGGATGATACCTGAGCTAGTACCTCCCTCTCCTAACTTCTACACCGCATCAACAGGAGGATATTTAAGCCTCGACAGATTCAATATGCATCGACCTTCACTGTATGTAGGACAGCGTTGCTGAAACTATGGGGTGCCCCCCCTTAGGGGACGTGATAACCTTACAAGGAGACACGAGCATATCGAAAATAAAAGATTTAAAAAATTACAAATTTAGTTAAAGGAAGCAAAACAAAATACATTCTAATATAATTAAAGTAAAATTCCCATTTACACTATATAATATACTTATATAAATACACCAGTACTGCACAATGTATTTGATAATTAATTTATCAGTATTAAGTTAAGAACAAGATTAATAATTACTAGTGACTTTCATAGGCTTGTCATGTATAAAATTTACTATCTTCATAATTTGAATGGTTTATGATTAAAAACGAATTGTAGCTTTACTTCAAGCACATTATTACTGAATTCAAAACATTGCTATTGTATGTGTTATTGTATGGAAGGGGGCGCGATGAAAATTATAGTAGAAAGCTGGGTCGCAAGTATTGAAAGTTTGAGAAGCACTGACGTAGGGTATTCAGCGATGATAGTAGGTTCGAACTCATGATGGCCACGAATCCGTTACTTTGACCACTAGGCTACCGTGGCTCCATGGAAGAGTGGGCTGGCACCGCAGATTTCTTTCACATTACAAGTACGTGACTCAAAACTACTGTGGTATTTCATTTTCTATATTCAGGCGAAATTTATATTTAGTAACTTTGCCAATAAAAGTTAAAAATGGTGTATTTATAAAACATATGAAGATTTTGTATTGTAAATATATGGGAGTGTGTGGATATGTTTATTACAACCCCCAAATAGGAATTTGTAATAACAATCGAGGCATTTTTCGATCTGAAAATAAGTTCAGACTTTGTCTTTTAATATTAGGTGAAGGCAGCCTTAAACTTTTGAAACAGGTTCCCGTGTTCTAATCTAAATAAAATCCCACGCGTTTATTAGTTGCCCGAGACACGGGAAATTGAAATATTCCGAGCAAGGGTATTTCGGTGGCTTCTTTCGTTTAATAGCGTTCCAGAGTTTGCATAACTGCAACAACAGCTGACCGTACTTTCAAATAAGGAATGTTTAATAAGTGCTTGCCTTCGTAATGTTTTGGTGCGGAAAACGAAATTGTTTGTTGGAGATACAGATTTAATACGCTATGATAGTTATAGTTCTGATCTGGAGCAGCAAAATTTGTTTGGGGCATGTTTGGAATCTTTCATTAAAGTTTAGCTTGTCTTAATCAGAATCAATGGTTTATCATCGTTAACCCCTTAAAAAAGGAAAAAAAATATAATTTTTTTTTATTTAAGAAAATAGATTTTCGAGCCTTGTTTTCCCCCCTCCTCCGAAAAAAAAATACAAAATCAATCAAAATTTTTATTTTAATTTTGGATTTTGCAGATTACAGCCTAATATTAAAATGTTGCACGAACACCGACTTTTATTATCTTTCTTTATGAATGGTTGTTTAAAAAAAACATACTTTTATCAGTAAAAATACTTATTTATACTTTTTCAACAACAAAAAGTAATAGTAATAGTGTTTATTTAAAAAAAAATTATTCAAAATATTTTTTTGCGTAATACATTCGGAAGCAAGGTGCAGCCTGTTGCCCCAAATTGGAATTATTACACATAAAACGACTTTCTTTTCCTTTGCCATCCCTTTTTGCACAACACACAGCGCAATATCTTGTGGGAGCTTCTTTATTTGATGTTGGTGGAACAAAACTTGGATAATGACTTTCCGTTAGTCATAGAATACCAGAAGATTTTGATTTACCCGGTATTTTAATAGTTGTATCACTCTTATAACTTTCTGTAAGTTTTTCTACTCTTTTGTTTCCGAAATCTAAATTATTTTTTACCTCATTTTTTTTTAATTCAAAACGTATGAGTTGATGTCTAGCAAATGAAACTAAACTTTTCAAAAATGACTTTTTAGACTTTTTAACTTGGAATGTGAAAGTAACTTTTTATAATATTTGAGACAGGCTCGCACCTTTCTCTCGGGCACCTAGATATGTGGGAGTTAGGGAAGAAACACTCGCCATGATCCAATCAATCTATTTGTTGATCACACAATGAAAAGACACAATTTCAACTAATAATAGTAAGAGAATGTCTCAATGCTGACCACGAAAGTGGAAAAATGACGATAAAACTCGAACGATTAGGAGACTATCAAACTTGATCCTTACTTTAATAAAGGATCTAACTTATCATCCGGTTTAATGTAATCTCAATTCAATCTCAGTGAACAAAATCGTCACTTTAAAACTCCTTCCTAATGAGTTTTTAATCACAATAATTCAAATAGGATACCTTCAGTAGAAATCTCACCTGATTCGAGTATAACTCCTCTCCTACTCTCTATTCAAGCTAGAAAACTTCGATTATATATAGTAAGTTAATTTAAGTATCCCGATTCTCTTCTTCCGAAGGGTTGGTTGTGAATAACGCGAATGGATTGCCCAAAGATTACCCAAGAGGATTAATTGAAGGAACGCGTATAGGTCACATATTTATAAAAAATTACTATACATTTTTTCTAAATTTACGAAATCGCGACGATGGATTGCAATCAGTCTCACTGTGCTTATATTCAAATAATGAAAAAGAAAGTAACATAAAATACGATTCCGCTCGAATTATCTCGTTTGTGCAGTTTGGCCAATTTAGAGCGATCCATTTAACTCGATCGTACCCAGTAAGCAGTTTAAAATTAGTTTGTCTTAATCGGAATCAGTAGTTTATGACCGTTAATTTAAATTCAATCTTAAGACCTTAAAAAAAATGTTGCGTGGAACACCACGCTTTAGAAGTGAACATTTTTATTTGCCCTAATATATTCTAAACTGACTGTGTACATGTCTCAATCGCCTTATTTGCATGAAAGGTATTCGTGTCGAAATGAGTCTTTCTGATACCAAATCCAAAATAGGAAGATGTGCTGGAATTTCTGGGTATACAAAACCATTATATTTTGATAAATTTAGTATACTTTTCCTACTTAAACTTTGTCGGCAATTGTTGCATGCTTTAATGTCTTCTAAATTAATTCCCAGTAAAATATTTTTGCGCTCAGCAACAGGCGTTCTCAAATCATCTCTAAACCCTAATCTATCACAAATAGAACACCCGTGACCGAAAGGATTATTAACGAATCGCTTCTGAAAATCTTTGTGAGCATTTTTACGGGAATCATAGTATTTGTAATATTATTATGAATTCACATGCATCACAGTTACAACACGCAGTAGGCTTGTTGAGGGCTCTGTAGTTGATGGCACAGGGTGGTTCACAAAGTCCGTATTAATCCGTGCGGTCATTAGAAGAGTCTCAATAGCATTCCCATCCCTTAAACTCGTCATTAAGAGAGTATTTTGCAATTTTTTTTTCCGCGCTCGATATTCTTTCATGTTATCTGATGAAGATTTGGCAGTAGCACTTGATAAATTTCCACTATTTTTCTGGGTTTTTTTTTAAAATCACTTTTTCGACTGGACTTGCTGCTAGTTTTTTTCCCCCATGAAACTCTTTCTCTTTGTGCATTTGATTTAGGTATCCTGACTAGAATTAATAATAATTAAACGCAAATGAAAATTACAAAAACAAATTAGCTGCCAGAACACATCGCCATGTAGCCAACAATCTGTGGAAATATTTCAAGAAGGCACGCTTTTGCTGCGAGAGCTATTTTGTCTACACCGTAATGCATACCCTGCACCTCATACAACCAATGATAGATGTTCCCGGGTCTGGGGGGAAAAGCATCCCATTGGGAGAGGTGGGCAATCATCCAACTTTTTCTCGGATATGATGCAGGCTACATGGTGTCCCCTCTCCCCCCTTTCCTCCTGCTCTCTATCTCCTCAACATGATGACGATTCGAGGGGATGGGGTGGGGGAGACTATTCCCGTTCGCTTTTTCACCCTAACACAAATTTGGGCAAATTTCTCATTCACTCTCGAGCCCAAAGAAGTTTCACATAAAAAATTCCATTGCCCACATTTTTTTTGGTGGCTATAGCAAACACGTTAGCATCACTTTTAAGAAATAAAATAAATACAGGGTGATTCATTAAGAAGAAAACACAGTTTCAATGCACTATAAATCTAGAACAATCTAAGATATTACATTACTTGTAATAGAATTGTGTTGGATTATTTCAAGTTTTGTTAGAGATGGTCACAAATGTTCTATGTTCTATGTCACACAACACTCATTGAGTCAGTAATCTGTTACCACCCAAACGCGTGTTAAGGAATCTGAATCAAATCTATCGATAGCGGTTGTGATACGCTGTTTCAATTCCCCTAGATCAGAGGTTCCCAAACTTTTTAGTCTCGTGGACCCCTTGCCATGTTTTTCGTCTTTAGTTAGACCCCTGCTTACCTAATATTAAATTTTTGCACATTTTAAATTAAACGTCCTTTTGGCAGCTGGTATAGAGCTAATTACATAAAAAAAGATTTAAATTTTTAACTGTAGTGAAGTATAGTGTTTAAAACTTAAGAATCACATGTTATTTAGCTTTAAATTTCAATTTAATAATACATAAAATTGCTGAGCAGAAAAGAAAAATGTTTTTAATAAAAGGATGTCTTTTTTTTTCTTTTTTTGATTGCGACTGGTGAAACTCTTACTCACTAGTGTTGAATAACATTTTATAGCTAAAATTGCTGACATCTGTTTCTAAACCTTACTCTAAGATACTTGTTATTTCCTATTTATCCGTTTGTATTGGAGAGGGGGTGCCATCAGGTTGTCGTCCACGTCACTTGAAACCTGGTTCAAAATTACGTGGTCCGTCGCCAAAAGCCCTCGTGTAGCTGGAACAATGCGACGTTAATATTCACTCCACTCACTCCTTTCCCATCAAAAATTTTTCCTCTTATAATATGACATTTATTTATGTCAGTGTGTCCAAATGATTTCTTAGTCTACTGTGGTATTACCATAGTCACAGTACTCTCAAACTTAGTTTCAGAATCTGAATAAATGACATTTAAATGTTGGACGTATGTTAAAACGTCATTTTCCTGTCAAATTGCCTGTAACAAATTGAGAAACTGGGAAAATTCGCGCCATCCAATATTATATACTCCATTACTTTAATTCTGGCAAGAAATGCTGAAATGATGGCTCTTGTTTTTAAAAAAGTTATGCTGTCCCCTTGTAACTGCAAATTAGCCTCATTAAATTTAGTAAATAAATCTGTTAAACAGGAAAATCTGGTTTCCACTTGATTAAATTTTCCTTTAAAATTAAAGTCCCGATCTGGTTTGATGAGAATCACCCCCATTTGCACCTCATGGACCCCCAAATTTTTTTTCCGCTCACGTGGACCCCTTGCAGGTCGTCATAGACCCCTGGGGACTTTGGGAATCACTGCTTTAGTTCAACAGGATGGAGAGGGATGAATGCCTTATCCTTTACGTGGCGACATACTTGAAAAAATCCCAAAGTTTTAAGTCAAGACTTCTGGGTGGCCATTGGGTAAGGGGTATGTTGTAGTCCGCGACTCGGTCCAACCCATCGATGAGGAAGATGTTCATCGAGGTAATCTCGCACACTGACCGACCAGTGAGGTGGTGCACCATCCAATTGGAGAATGAAGTTGTCAATGCTGTCCTGCAACTGTTGTATCAATTAAAGAGTTAACGTATCCAAAAAAGAGTGGTTCCCATAACATTTTGCTAAGTTCAAGAACACAAAAAGCCCTTTCCTCTCCAAACACTGCCTTTTTGACTGACTAGTCACATGGCACGCATGCTATAGCCTGCGTCATTTCCGTCAGGGGCGAAACACAAACTTTTTAAGAGCACATCTGCCTTACATTTGCACTGAGATGATGCTTTTTGATTGTTGCTGTTTTACAGCATCTGGAAAGTGTATGCTTGTTTACAGTAGCGCACACAAGAATTTTTCAAGGGGAAGGGGCCAGGGTCGAAAGTCCATCATTCTTGTATCGTGCTCCTTTTGATTTTGTTGATTTTGGGGAACAAAAAACAGTAAAAACTAATTATTGAAAAAATAATTAGCATTAATTAATAAAATCAATCATTAATAACAAATATTTAATTAAATTATACGTACTATATACTTCGAATTATAATCAATCGGGAAAAAAATCAATTGCTTTGGGGGGTCCACACCCTAGGACCCCCGTGTGCTCACTGCTTGTTTATGAATCACCTTGTATAATACAAAACAGTTGCCAAAATAACTGGAATTTGCTTTGATATTTTAAACCATTATATGGGAACAGTTTGATCATAATTTGGCTTAACATATATGCGGGATTAACCCGGACAAATGTGATTATAAGTGCTGTCCGGGGTTGTAAGAAAGTGTATGTGCTTATGACCACACGGTAGAAGTGATAACTTCAAATTTTGTAATGTTATTTCAGGGGTTAGTTAGGTGAATAAAAAAATAAGGGTATATTAGTATTGTTCCCTATAAAATTATATATTCATATGTCTGTACTAATAAAGTAATATTTTTGTAGAAATATACAATCATATTTGTGAATTAATTGTATTCTAAGAAGGAAACAATAGATTTATGGTAGTTGAAATAGGTTATAAATACTTTAGATTCAAAATTTTATTTAAATATCTATAAAAAAAATTCTGTCATGCGTTGTACCGTACTTCCTCGTGCTTTCACTTGGATTATTTGACTTAATTAAATTGAATTTTGATTTTAAAAAATCAACTAAAGGTTTTGATTTATCTTTTGAAAAATCTACTTTAAAATTCCCACTTAAAATCAGACGTAATTTGTTCAGAAGACCCATCCGGCTTTGTGAATCTTGGTTGTAATTTAACAATATTTAATTCTATCCATAAATTAATTTAAGCAAAGGGATAGTAAGACAGGTAGTTAATTGGGAAGAGAGAAATCTAGGTCAGAACCTTTAAAAAAGAATTTATTCAGAAGATTTATATCACATAATCTCTGTCTTATACAAGCTCTTTGTCATTGTATGGCAGTTTTGTACAAGTATATCCGATGCTGCTGCAAGGTAAGCCTTCTTTATTATATTTTGTCTTATTGTATTTAAATTACTTACACTATTTGACACAAAATTCGTAACAATACGTAGTAGTTTGGGGGACCGTTGTATTATTTCGTGTTAATCAATATTTCGTTTTTATCGGTTTCGCGTTAAGCGTATTTCACTGTATTTACACGATGCGCTCTAAGAGGTTAAATAACATCAGTCGATAAATTTTTCCACCCCTACAGCAACTGTACTAACAGTTCTTTTAGGGCACATGTATCTACATTCTTGATTGTGTAAGCTTTTAAAACATTTATTTTTATACATTTTTGAATGTAAACCAACCCATATCCATACTTCCAGCAGCAGACGGAAATAGAAACCGAGTCCTTGAGAAAACCACGTATTTCATTTCCGCAAAGTGGGACGGAACTATGGTTCTTCGGGCGGAACGAAGTTCCAATGGATATTGCTAGTAATCACCCATTCCGAAAGAAGAGTTTTCTCTCTAATAAGAAGTGACAACATTTCAACCCAACTTTCTTCCGTTCTGGAAACTATTCCAGAACGTTCATTTGTGTTCGAAGACATTTCCAATGCCCCCCCTCCCATCGGCTCATCCGCCACAAAGGTAATGGAGTTTTTCGAGAGCTTTTAAGAATGTCTAGTTACATCACAACACACTTAGATGACCAAACTTGTTCGAAGAGAGTTTAACTAGTTTTCTCAGTGTCTTTCGAGTATTATAAACAACACTTTTAGAATTTTAACGTTTCCCTCTTTTAAATTGTTGTTTATTTTATAGTTACAGGGGTGGGGGGGGGTCAACCCTGTCAACCTGACGGCGGGCAAGCCCCCATTGTACAAATTATACATATCTGTTCCTACTCACATTGCTCAAATTGTTAAACTGGAAGCTTGTTTGATATCACGGGGCACGCGCCAAGTTGTTGTTTATGTTTGCCAAGATGGCCGATAACATTACAACATGGTTACCTTGATATTTTTGGAATATTGCAAGTTTCCAGTACTTTTTAATTGATATTCATTATTAATTTTTTAATAATATTATGTAATTATTTTATTTATATAATATAAAAATACATTTATTACGTGTAATCATTAATATTCGTTATTTATAATCGTTTTTTTTTATTATATTTATTTATAAATATTATTACGTATGTTATTTATTTATAATTATGTTATAGTGTTCATTTACAATTTTTATTTTGTTATATTATATGTTCATTTACAATTATTGATATGTTATTTATTTATAATTAAGTTATATGAGTATACTTTTTTAAAATTATTATTAAATTATATTCTATGATTATTATATATAATAATTATTATTAAATTATATTCTATGATTATTATTTATAATAATATTATTAAATTATATTCTAAGATTATTATTATGTATGATAAAACTATTATTAAATCATACCACATGAATATTACATATAATTACTATTAAATTATAAGATTATTTTATATACTGCATGCTATTATTAGTACATGTTACTTTTTATTATATTATTTTGTTATTCATTGTTTATTGATTGATCTTGGTTATTACTCAATTACTTCCTATATTCTTCTTGTGAAATATATATTTCATTGTATTTCTGAACAATTCTTTAAAATTATCTTCCTAATGATTTGATACCGCTAAACCGCCATCTTGGATTCCATTCCAGCGACATCAAGCGTTACTTACGTTACTAGGCGCCACTAGGCGCCATGCCCCGTGATATCAAACTAGTTCCTTTACCTGTATTATGTAGTTTTATTTATTTGATCGTTTTTTCACACGATTTGTTCTGTGGTCTTCAGTAAAACTGGCGGCATTATATGAAATGAAACACACGGTTGTCAGCTCAACGCGTACGGCACATGTGAAATCGGGGTAGTAATAGTACGTAATAAATTTGTTACAGCATTACGAAAAACTTGTTTTATACTATATATAGAGATGTAACATGATTTATTTGACTTTGAAGTTCAATTTGCACTATTGGCTTGGCAAGAAAATAAGTTCGGTTTTTTAATTTGAAATTTTTCTGCATGAAAAGATTAACATTAATCTGTCAGATATATATTGACTTTTTGATCCTTATCAGCAGAACACTTGAGCAAGTGGAATTGGTGGCCATCTTTATTATTAAAACTTTTTACTATTTAAAAAGGTTTGTGAAATTCAAAATAAATCATAATTAGATGGTGCAAGGTCGGGGCTATACGGAGGATGCGATATCACTTCCTAACGCTAAGATTGGTATGTCTTGTTAAAGATTACGTTATCTAGTTCGGACCTTGATCTTTTTCAATTAATGTTATTGTACAAGATTCATTTTTCATTCCCGATCTTGCACCATCGATTTATCATTATGTCGAAGTTTACGAAACTTTTTAAAAGGCAAAAATTTCAGTGATAATAATTACTTCAAATCATATTTGGTTGACTTTTTTGCTGATAAGGACCAGAAAGTCTATGAATTCGGAATCATGAAGTTGGCAGAAAAATGGCAAAAAGTAATCAAAGAGAGTGGATGATGTTTGATTGATTAAAGCTTATTATTAGTACATTAAAAACCGAAATTACTTTCTTGCCCACCCAATATACTGCTCTGTAGAAATTCCATATTATCCCTTACTCGGCTATTTTTCTGGGTATTTCGTAATGTTGTACGACTGCATATTATTCTAAAGTTACTCTGATATGTAAGTTCTAGCATCATTCTGTCAAAAGCAGTCTTATCTCTCGCTATTTGATTGACCCCACCAGGAGTTTTTTATTTACTTATTACACTCTCTTAATTCTCTCCTCAGTAAATTTATTCACGCAAATCTCGTTCTTAGCGGATCTCTACTAAACAAAAGAAACACACCTGCTAAATTTCAAGTTTGTCTAAAAGTTCGAAAAAATGGGATTTTTAAAACTTTTAAACGCCTTTTTAACTCCCCTTGGGAGTATTTCCGTAAACCCCGTTCTTAGAGGAAATCTACTCAAAGAAAGGGATTGATAGCCGAATATAAAGTCTATATGTCTAATTGTTTAAAAACGAGATTTTTTTTTTTCTGAGGCTGCCCCTTTCCCGTCAGGAATCGATTTTCGCAAAATCCGTTCTTATATCCGATCAGAACAAAAGAAATAATTTTGTCAAATTTCAAATCTGTATGCGTATTTCGGGAGATCTTATGAAGCGCGGGTGAATATGAATTGTTTTTCTCCTATAGAATTTTGCATTAGATATTCAATACGATTCTCTTGTAGTGTAATATTCTGTAATAGAAGTAAACATTATTCTGCATCAAAATTTCAGATTAATATTAAACTTACATTGTAGAACGAACTGTTTTGAGAATTATGTTTAAACGAATGCAACACTGTTCTATGTTTTAAAAGTTTAATATTATTATTCTATTACAAAAATTTGAAATTATTCTGTGGAGTAGGTTTAGCAATTTTCTATAGAATTTAAAAATAATTCTAGTTTACTGTACATTATTCTGTCCTTTAAAATGAAACTGTGCGAGAGAGCTCTTTCTTCCTTTTTTTTCAGTATTCATTAAAAGAGACAGTTTGACGTTTGCAAACAAAACAATAGTAAAAATGAAAACTATAATCTTTCAAACAATTTTGATATGAAGATTGTTATGCTTTATAAATTCTTTCTCTTTCCTTTGTGTTCATGTAAATCAATGCGATCAATGAAGGTCTTGTATCCATCTTTCAAACCCGAAAAAATATCCTGAAATTACATTCTATTTTAATAATTAATTTTTCAACAAACAAATAAGCTTTCTGACGTTTTATTGTTTAAAAAGATTCATTGCAAGCATGGTCAGACTATTCAGAGGATTTTAACGTATCTTTTCTTCTTTTTTGAAGTATCCAGTATTATTAAACCCCAGACTTCAGTTACTACTGTTGACAGCTTGCCAAAAGCATTAGGCGAGATATTTTTGAAATATTTTTACTCAAAATGAGAAAAAAAGTATGCTTCAGAAATAAGGTTTTTGATTGATTTTTGATTCAAAGTATTTGAAGCATTTAAGAATCAAACCTGAAGCCTTAAAATTTCTAACAACTTTTGATTTCTCTTGCAATATTTAAAAATTGAATTATACATTAAAACTTTAACGACATGTTTGATTAAAAAGTAACATAAATTTTCACCATGGTAGGTAAATTCTGCTATCGCTTAATAATATCTTAAGGCTACACAGTACCCTAAAAATCTAAAATATACCGAAAAATATTTTTTTTTGCATTTTCTTGTGGCCCGTATCATGGGGGCTGCGGTAGCCCAGTAATTGAGGTATCGGATCATGACAGGCATGTCATGAGTTCGAGCCCAGTATCACTAAAGACCCGCCGTGTAGGGGAGTGCGATGCACGTTAAATATGTCGAGAGCTCAAACGTCCTCCCTTTGGTATGGTGTCGTAGTTAGGAAAGGGGGTGCCAGCTCAGATGTCGTCCTCGTCATTTGACCATGGTTCAAAATGACGAGGACGAGGTCCGTCGCCAAAAGCCCTCGTGTAGCTGAACAGTGTAACGTTAATATTCACTCACTCACGTGGCCCGTATCATTGCGCAGTTTGCCACCAAATTTCAGATCTGATAACAAATTAGTTTTTCAGATATTTAAAGTTTTCTAATCTTAGGCTTTGGTTTCGGTTTCATTTTAAAGCATTTTTCCACTCTTAAATTGAAGTAATTAAAATATTTTTGAGTACAATCAACTCTTTCAGTGTGAAAGTTATTAATTTCAATTTTTTTTACTAAAACCATTTCTGCTTGATTATGTTTTGAGTCTTTATAGTTACTTAATTCAGATTGAATTCAAGGCCTATTTTTGTTTAAAAAAATAGTTGATATAACTTAGAAAATTTATTATCATTTTTTTTCCCGTTGAGAAAATGTCATGTACAAAACATTCTCAGGTTGTTATGAGAAAGAATATTTCGAAGCGATGGAATATTACTATAAATGATAAATCTAAAAACGCCCTGTTGATACTGCAATTAGACTTCCAAATACAAGTATTATCAGTACAAGTGTTTCAGATAAAACTGAATATTTCCATCATGTACCAAACTCCATTATAGTAAACATACTATCGTACTATATTATAGTATTTTAAAGTCGTGAAACAAATACTCAAGCTGCCCCAATTTAAAACAAACAAATTAAATTTTATGTACAGACCTGGCGATTTCTAGATTAATTTAGTAGCATTATTATTGTGTACATAAATACTTTGTGTTTCAAAACTTTCGTTAAAGTATTAGGTTACGATTAAACTTAATAACCTGTCGTCGTAACAAATAAAAAATAATAAGCAAAAAATTTATTTTGAACTAAAAAAAATCAGTGATATTTAATTAGTGTTTTAATGTAGAAAATACATTCGGAAATAACATTAAAAAATTAGAGCTTTAAGGGCATTATAAGTTTTTGTTTCATGCTTTTATAAACTTTAAATGCGTTTTTCTCAGACTATTAATTTTGAAGATATTATACTGTTCGAATTAATTGGATGTGTGAGTGAGGGAATATTAACGTCGCACTAATCAGCTATACGGGGGCTTTTGGTGACGGAACTCGTAATTTTGAACCATGGTCAAGTGACGAGGACGACACCTGAGCTAACATCCCCCTCTCATAACTACCCACCACACCATCGGGAGGACGTTTGAGCTCTCGACATATTTAACGTGCATTGCTTCCCTACACGGTGGGTCTTTAGTGGTACTGGGTTCGAACTCATGACAAGCCAGCCACGATCCGATGCTTTGACCACTCGAATTAATTGGAAAAATGGGAATAAAGTTATTTTTTCTTAAACCTTATCTTTTTATCATTACTTTCCCTTTAAATTTGACTAAAAAATTCGTATATTAGTACGAAGAAAGGTTTTTTAGCAGAAATTTTTTAAAAACCCGTCTTGGCATTGAGTCACTAGAGTAGCACACCATGTTTTTTGGATTTCATCATCTTAGAAGCACACTAGTATAGCCCTGTTTATCATTTGTTTGGTTGTCGGCGATCTTCCCCCAGAAAAAAGATTTTTGGAAAAATATGCCATCGGGTTTTTAAATTTGGGGTTTTTACGTCTGAGAATTTTCGGTTTTCCCCCTCCCCAATCGAGCTTTTTTTATTTTATTTTCTGCATAAAAGAAAGGGGCCAATTTCGAATTGGGACAAAGGACCCGAGTCAGGGGGGGAAAATTTCCATCAGATGTTTCCAGGGAAGGGAACAACCCCTACTACATAATTTTTTATAAAATTTTTGGACAAAAATTCATCATATATTTAAAAAGGAAACCCAATTTTCCCAGGGCCATTTGTTGTGAAAAAAACCCAAACATCTTTTTTCGAAGGGTGTTTTACAATCTGATGGAAAGCACCCTGGTAAAAAAGTTTCAACTTCATTTCGTTTTAACTACACTTGATTTGTCCCCCTGCACAAATTTTTTTTCGCCCTAAAAATCACCTTCTTCCAGTCGTTAACAGTCCATGATCGGTATTTTTTGGCCCATTCTAAACCTTTTTTCATCATTTTCGGAGTAAGAAATAGTTTTTTTCCCCTCAGTCTTGTTTCCTTACGGCCACCTTCCAGAAGCCTTTTCCGTGCAGTTGAGGTACTCATTTTAACACCATTATCCAATAAATCCCTTCGAAGTTCTTGGATTTATTTTGCTAATTCTTATTGAAAGTTTATCAATTTTTAGAGTACTTTTCCACTTGCGCCTTAATTTTTCTTTTCTTTTTAGAGACGATGGTCCAGAATTTTTAAATGTTCTTAAAGCACTCAATTCGATCACACCAACTGCCATAGTTATATCTCTCAGTCATAGAAGTGAGTTCTTTGAGAGTAATTTATTTTTGAACGGTTCCTCGGAGTAATATCCATCTTTGAACGAGTAAAAATAACGTCTTGTACAGAACGCAAAATAGAAATTACCAGCTGCCCCACTGAAAGGCTCACAACTGAGCTCTTGATACATTAAAATGAATAAATTACAGTCAAAGTCGATCTGTCACACTACCTGAAGGCAGATAACGGGTTTGAGGTGGTTCAGGACATCACTAGTAATCGCATACCAATTCAAACAAGAAAAACATGTTTGTCCCAATTAATTCGAACAGTATAGTATGTTTTCTAAACCCTAAGACTTTTTTTCTGTTCAAAATAAAATCTTGACATTTTTTTTGTATGTACTCCCAATAGGGTGATCTATAAAATTTAGAATGGATTTTGGTCTGAGATCTCTATTTTTTTTTTTAAAAAAAAAACTAAAATTAATTTTCAAGAAGATTTTGTGTTTTTTTCCAAGTTTAGCTAGAAAATGAAATATTTAAAAATCAACAAAGGAAGAGATTTTTAAATCCATACTAACTTTTGTTTGCAATAATGCAATCATTTAAAATAACTAAAAATTTTAAGACTTGAGCATTTTATAAAAGTGTGAAAACTTAAAAATTCCTAGTTTTTTAAAATTGTAATATATGTCTGATCAAATCGACTTCTTATTTACGGGATCAGCTTGATAATATAATCCTTACTAATATTATAAAGCCGAAAGAGTTTGTATGGATGTTTGTTACTCTTTCACGGAAAAACAACTCAATGGATTTTAATGAAATTTTACAATATAGTTTATACATCAGAATAACACATAGACTATAATTTATAAAGATATTGTGGAGGTGTTAAAAATATAACGATAACTCTCAAGAAAGTAGGAAAAAATTCCGCTATCCGCAAAAAAGCCCGTGATAGCATATATCTATCTCTTTTGAGTGAACCCAAAATCTTTCGCTTTTGCTTTTGTTTTTTCTACGCCATGTCTCAGTGCGCGCTCGCTTTTAATTTATTCCTTCGATCAGTGTAATCACTGTTTTTTTATTTCATAATAAAACTAGATTTCGAAGGGAGAGATGGTGGTAAGATTTTAACATAAAATAAATACAACATAAAAATAATGTATTACACTTCCAGATATAAATTATTTACACTATTTTAAGTGTTAATTAAAAAAAAAAAATTCTAACAATGTGTTACTTTTTCTGAGCAGAGATCAGTTTAGGAAGGTGTTTTCAAAAATGCTGAAAGGGGTTAGGGGGAATTATAGATAAAAAAAAATCCTTTTATCCTATTAGATCTACAGAAAAAAATTTAACAAATACTTTTTTTGTTCAGCTGAGTATGCAAAAGTTTTTCTGTTTTTGAACAAAAAAATTAACTTTTAAAAAAACTTTTTTTTATCCTTAATCTGTATTTTTTAAAATTTTAATTTCCCCGTGGAAGAAGGGAAAATATTAAAATTAAAAAACTAAATTTTTTTTTAATGTTACTGCCCAAAAAATTTTTTTTGAAAAGGGTACTATGTAGCCTTAAAACTGTTTAAAAAAATCCTTTAAAAATTCATTTTAAGCCCAAAAGCAAATGTTTGGGAAAAGGTGTAAAATTAAGAATCGGGGGTTTATAATAGAAATGGTGAAAAAAATGTCATCTTTTTTTTTTTCCCCTATTTTTCCATAACATATATTTTGCCTTTTTATCTCTTATTTTTTTCCCATTATATATAATCTTTTTTCTTTTCTCTATGTATCTTTTTTCTATCTTTTATACGCTGACAAAGTTTGAGGTGAATGGGGAGTACAAGACAAAGAAAAGGAATAAAGGTCTTTGCCTAGTTACAGCTATGTGGGAAGGGAGAAAAAGCGAAACGCAACATTAATACGCGATTTTCCCCTTCCCAAGGGCCTTTTTAAAATGGAATTTAAAAGTTTGCATTTGAACATCGTATAAAAATTTGGGGAAAAATTTTTTGCAAGAAATCAAATAATAAATTTTTTTTTCGTCAATGTCGTACGGGGACAATTTTTCTTTTTTATTTGGGAAATTTTTGGGTTTGTGATAAAAAACAGGGGTGACAATTTTTTGGATGGAAAATTTTAAATATTTTATATCTTTTGGGAAAATATTGAAGAAAAAAGATGTTTCGGGGACGAGAAGGTTGACTATTTTGTTGTAAAAAAAAGCATGGGTCAGTAATTGTTTTATTTTGTCACAAAAAGGCTGTTTTAAAAATCCAATAAACGGGAATCATTCAATGAGATTTTTCTCGAATTCTTTTCAAAAAGTGATAAATGACACTTTGAATAACTTTCGCAGAAAAAAGTGTTTTGTCAGGGGAATATCACAGCGGTAAAAAAGGCATTCTATGAAGTTTGTTATACTTATTATTGGTAATCATATAAAACCCGTTTACTGATGCAAAAATTGTGGAGGAGTTTTCCTTAAATGCTTCTAATTTAGGTTAGTGACAAAAAAAAAAATATGAAAAAAAATAAAAAAAAAGAAAAAAGGAATTATAATAGTAAATTTTCCACTTTTTAAATTTTCAATGTTATCTTGGTCTCAAACCCTTTCTTCCCCCCCCCCCCATTTATCCTCATTTGGGCCCCTTTTAAATAATAATTTGGATGCGGCCCGCGTGTAAAAAAAATTTTATGCGGCCCGAAAAAAAGGTTGAGTACCCCTGCATCAATAGGTCAGAAAACACTTTATTGAAAGGTTATACTACAACAGGTGTTTGAAATTACGATCAGAAGTCGTCTGACAGGTTTGACAGCAGCTCTGCATGGAATTCTTTACTTTCTTGAAGATTTCTTATGTGTCACGTATCTTCTCAGTCTCGTACACCCTGTGACCCCAGAAGAAGTTCATGCATGATAGGTCCGGTGATCTGGGGGCTAAATGAACTACCACGAATCCCCCCCCCAAAGGTAATTTGGGGGTTTTACACGGGGGGTTCCGTTTTTTGGAGCGCTTTTACCGTTCCCCATGAAGATGGTGTGCTGTGTCAGAAGTTCGGGAAGGACTTTTGAAAAAAGGAACTAGTTTGGGTTCACGGGCACGCCTTGTTCGTTTTGTATCCCCCACCCTCGCAAGCTTTGGTCTTGTAGTGAATCATACTGTATATCTACCCCTTTTTCTTTTATAACATATAAGAATCTTTGTTTTGGGATACGATGAATTCCAAATGGTGGGCGATTTTGATGACATTTTTGTGTAAATTCAAGTGATTCGAGAATGGTTTAAATGCCCTTCGGGCCAATATCGAAATTGTTAAAAAAAGGCAAAATGTAAGGGCCCCGTTGTTCATAAAAAAACATGGGGAATTTCTTGAGGCTACTATTTTTAGCGGAAACTTGAGGTGAAATTGTATTTCCCCAAAACCCCAAAGGGTTCTTGACCCACCGCCCCAAACAAATGTTTCAATTTTCCCATTCCCTTTACATTTAAGTCACATTCAAACAAAACAATTTTGGGTTTTGATTTAAAAATCCTTGCTTTTTTGCCCCAAATTATTGCATGTCCAGGTTTGGCAAACCATCGCATTTGCTTGCCCTTGTATACCCTTTTTAAAGGATTGCCCAAAAACATTGTCATTCAATGGCTACGAAAAATTTTTTTTTTGTGCATCGTTTTTTATCTTTTTACCCTTTAATCAAAACAAGTTCAATTTTCTATTCAAATTCAACTTATTTCATAGTAAATAAAACTCACACGAATCGATAGGTCGAATTGTGGTAACTTAAAATGTGAAAAAGCGGATTGTAAAACTTTCTTTATAAAAATTTCATAAAACGGTCCGTTTTAAAATTATTCAAAAAATTTGTAATTTTGGTTTAAGACGTGTAAGGAAACGTCTGTCGGGGTCTAGTCTTTCTTATATATATCTCGTTCTTCTTTTCTATTTTCTTTTTCCTCTCTTATGTAAATTTTGTAATGGATTAAAACATAAGGATGATTACTCCTTCCTTCCTCAGTGCCTCGACAGCCCAGGGTTGGCCTTAGCCTTCTCTAGAAGCCTTTTTCAACCTAGCCTTCTTCAATTCATAGTTCTCAAAGCTAGGTCTTTTTCTAGGCCATCAATCCACCCAAGATTTGGCCTGTCCTTTCTTCATGTGCCAGTTGGTTGGGCATTGAAGACTTTTTTTGGGAGAGGTTTTGTCCATTCGACAAGATCTCCCCCTTTTTTCGTTGTATTTTTTAAAGAATGAATGATGTCGGAAAGGATGATTACTACTAATACATTAACTTGCAACTTATTTTTATTGAATCAAAGCAGGCAACTATATTTCAAGCACAAAATATTTTAACATTATTAGAAAACATTTACCTTATTCTCGATATTTTGAATAGTTTTAAGTTCGCTGAAAAAACTGTAATTAAAATATTCCAGAAAAGTTGGCGCTAATTGCAAATGATTAGCATTTTGTGACGGAGCAGACGATAAAATAAAATAAAAAATGTTGACACGAATGACATCACTGAAATTAAGTTTAATTCGAATTCGATAAAGTAAAATTGTAAATGATACATTATCAGAATTGATTCTATCGATATATAATAATCTAAATAAATCGGAAAAATTATTTTTTATATGATACTCTGTCTAGTTTTAATTCGTAATCGATATAATATTAAATAAACAGAACTTTTTACAATATTTTAGGCAAGAAGCCTAAAAATCTAATTTATGCAATTTTCTCAAATTTATGCAATTAGTGTTTACGTTAATTTCAACTCATTTGAAAATCGAAGAGTATGTCTTTCGATTTAAATAAAATTTTGACACAACATATATTAAAATCTCATGTCATTTAAAAAGACAATAACGCTCTTATAAAATATAAAATTCTAAAGTTACATTTTTAAATAATTCCAACACAATTGTTTTATATTAATAAATATAAATCTAAAGTAAATTACCCCCCAATTCTTCCTTTTTAAATGAGTGAAAACCCATAAATTTCAACGAAGCAAGAAAGGAAATTGAAGTGAAGAGACGGCTTTCTTGAGTACCACTTCAACGTCCTAGATTTTTATTTCCTTTGTCTTTCTCCAAGAAGATTTAAAAAAAAAAAACTAATAGCATAATGTATGATTTCTTTTAAACTTTACCAATGAAATTCATCGAACTATAAAGAGCGTTTTTTTACAGAGAAAAAATTTCACCCAAAAGAAATTGAATCGTGAATGTTTTATAAAAGAAAAACTGTCGAAACCAAATTATGATTTTTAACTAAAGTATATAGCATCAAATTTTGTGTGTGTGGTATCCAAATTGATTTTCCATTTAGTGTAAGCCGTAGTAAAAAAATACATTTCTTATTTACAAAAGTTACACTTAACTGCATTGATTTTTTATTGTATTTCATCCACTCTCAATTGATGAAAACAGCGGTGATTTAGTATATCGATGATGGAAAAAGAACAATATATGTATTGCAAAACTTTTTCCCCTATTTTCTCAATTGCATTTTTTAAAAAAATCTCTTTCCTAATTTAATGGAAGTTTTAGAAAGAGAATTGTGTGTGTGTCTACGAATATGTATTGGGACAGAATATTGATCTTCTTTTCCTAAAAAGAATGTTTGAGATATATCTTTAGAAAAATATAATTCTTCTGTGCTTGTGTATGTGACTGAACTCCTCCTAAACTGCTGGACTGATTTTGATGACACTTTTTGTGTGGGTTCAAGTGGATTCGAGAATGGCTTAGATTCATAATTCGGTTCGATATCACAATTAGTTAAAAATGCGGCCAAAATTATGTAAGGGCACGCGATTGTTCATAAAAAAATCATGGGCAATATTGAGGCCACTATTTTGAGCGGCAAATTTCAAGGCGAAGTTGTACTTCTACCACAGATCCTAATGATTCTTTCAGACTCGCTTACCCATTGAAATGTTTGCAATTTCAAATTCGCTTGCCATTTGCTATGACGATTAATAAGAGACAAAGTGAAACAATGACAATTTGTGGCTTAGATTTAGAAAATCCTTGCTTTTTGCACGGCCAATTATATGTTGCGTGTCCGAGGATTGCCAAACCATGGCATTCGTTTGTTTCTACTCTCAAGGATTAACCAAAAACATTGTACACTCAATGGAATTACGATAAATTTATTTTTTGTGCATTAAAAAATATACCTGTTATGAAAATAGCTTGAGTTTGATTTTTTTTTTACCCTTTGATTAAAAACAAGTTTAAGTTTCTAGTCAGAATAGCTTCTATATTCAACTTAATTCGTAGTCAACACATACTCACTCGCAATCGATAGGTCGAATTGTGGTAATTGTACATGTGATGATGTCAGGTATTATAATAACTTTCTTTATAAAAAATTTCATCAAAACACTCTAGATTGTTACAACTTTTTCAAAAAGGTTTGAAATTTTCGGATTTAAGACGTGTACAGGACAACGTCTGTCGGGACCATTAGTAAATGTATAAATTCATTCATATCTCATTTATTTTGAAAACTTACAGCGATATTGGAAATGAACCTTAATCCTGCTTTTACCGCAATTTTCTATCTCACTTGGAAATTCCAGCAAGTGAAGCAGATCGTGATGCTTCTTAACCATACCGCTGACGAGAACGACAACCTGAGCTGGAATCAACCTCTCCTGACTACCACAGACTTTATATTTAACATGCAGCGGTACTAGGCTCGAACTCAGGACATGCCGGCCACGAGTCCGTTACCTGGACCACTAGGCTGTCGCGGCCACCCACAAAATTAGAATTGCAGTATTATCAAAAGTTTGTTCTTTGATAATTTAAAAAATGTTTAAAATTGCAATTTAAATGGAGTATAACTTAATAGTGTTCTTTTTCGAAAGTTTTGTTACTCAGCTTTTTAAACGCGATTGATTACGAAGTCGTCGAATGAAAAATCCACAGCAAACTTGTTAGAAGCAGTTCCCTTCTTTTATGACTCTAATCCCGTTCAGTTGCAATTAAGCTAACTGTCACGAAAATAATGCCCTTTTCCTCGTATAATTAAATTCACTTCCCCACATCAGTACCCCTTTTCCTGATTTCGTTGCGCTGATAAAATACAATGCATACATCAAAAGGGGCAGTAAAATGGAATATATTCGGCGTTTATTATCTTCGCCGACGCAGTGTTTATTCGACAAATTTTCCGAGAGATCTTGAATGAAAGTGAAACGGTTTCATTTTTCCTTTCGACAGTTTTGAGAGTTTGCCGCCTCATTCCTGCAATCATCTAGATCGTTTAATGGTATCGTAGAGCGATTGTCAGTTACCTGAAACAAAAAGTAAATATTTCTTCTCTTGATATATTACGTATGTATAGTTTGACTTTTTATTAACAGTTATTAATCTTCCGAAGAAGTTGCTTAATTTGGGGGAAGTGTTCTTAGAGCTTTTGAAGATAAAAATCGTTGTATGACATGAGTCTTATTTTTTTACTAGCCGGTATACCAGTTCTTCACGCGGGTGAATTGAAAAATAAACAATAGAGATTAAAAGATAAAAGAAGTTTTTAGGGAGTTAATTTTTAAGGGAATTATGCAAATTAAACAAAAGCATATTTCTCTGACTTTAAGCATATCTCTGATTAACAAAGAAGCATATTTGCCAAATTTTAAGTCTGTAGATGCAATAGCTGAAAAAGAAAAAAAAAAGGATCTTATTTATTTATAACGGGAGTATATATATCCAACTCAAATGACCTTGGGGGCATCTTTGGAAAAACATCATAATCTCGCAGGCCGCATATAAAATTATGCACCTTTATATCAGATTTCAAAACAAAAAAACATTTATTGGAGTGAAAATTTAAAACAGAATGAACTATTATTATAGTTTTCATTATTTTTCAAGTATACAGACATAGATAATATAATAATGCAATGATCAAATAATGTTTAAAATGTTGTAGTCGCCATTTTCTTGAAAATTACAGTGCTCCTTTTCAATTGATCTTTCGTTACTCATTGTTGAAATTTAATAGTGCTATCATTCGCAAAACGATTAAGTATACATTGCTCTTTATCTTAAACATCCTGAATATTTTTTTTAAACTTTAAAAAACATCTCTGGCTTTCTCTTGCTTTTTTTGGGCATTCCAAACAGAAAAGGAGGAGGAAAAACGAAAGTCTCACACACAGAGAATCATGTACCATCCATAGTAAAGGATATGCATAATGCAAAATTCGAAATTTATTAAAAAAGTAATTTACTATAGTAAAAATAGTAAAATCAAATGTAACGGTTTGATAAAATATAAATCTTTTAATCTAAAGGACATTTCTACTATCAAAAAGGATTCATTTTAAAACAAGAACAGGTAAAGGAAAAATACATTGTGATTTATATATATATATTAGGTTGGGGAAAAAAAAATCCATTATTTTTGGAGACGACGTATTTCGATATCTGTAAATTTATATCGATCAAAAACAAATTTATGCTCTTGTAAAGATGACATTTCCACTAAAAAAATTCCTTAAATTTTTTTTGTTTGGTCAATTCAGTTGTGAGTTACAGGGGAAAATGAAAGTCAACAAAGAGAAAATTGATACATTTTACAGTTTTTCTTTGAAAAGGCGAAAATGCAAGCCGGGGAGCTGAATTGTGAATGGTGTTTTGGTCCCGATATTGTAACAGCTAATTATGAGAAATTTTGGTTTCGTCGACCTTTTGGGGCTTTTTTGATATTGCTCCCCTACACGGGTAGGCCGTCATCAAAAAATGTCGAAAAATTACTGAAATAACCGGCCCGGCATGTTATTTCGTGGATGCCCAGGAGCTTAAGATCGACTATAAAACATTTTTTAACCCTTTGAGCAAAGTTGGTTTCAAAAGAAGTTCGATGTTTGCCACACCTTTTAAAAAACCAAAAAAAAAGGGTGGACGAACTTCCTTTTGCGAAGTCCTCCAAAGGGAATGAAATCGCCCCATTTTTTAAAACGGATGGTGACTGGGGATGAGAAATGGGTCACAGGGAAAATTGTGCAAAAACGATCGGGGTCACAGGCGGGATGCAGCTCAAAGGGTCCCAAAAACCGGGACAACATCCGGGAAAGTTTCTAGATTTGGGGACGGAAAAAGGAATCTTTAAATGTTTTTTTCCGTGGGGCCAAACACCAAATTAAGATCCCTACTTTTAACAACTGGACCGTTTGAAGCTAGTAACTGGCCAGAATTGGCCAACAAAAGAGGTGTTGTGTTCCATCGGGAAAAGCCACGCCACCCCGTCGTAGTGCCCCGCCAAAAAAACTCTGGGAGTTTGTGGGGGAAATTTTAATGCATCCACCATATATATAGTCCGGGCCGAACGAAACGATACCACCTTTTTTTGCATTGCAAAACTTCCTGAGTGATAAGAAAATCAAGAGAAGAGTGGGAAAATAGATTACAGAGTTTTTTACCAAAAGGATAAGACTTTATGAGGGAGGTATTATGAAGCTACCTTTTGAATGGCAACAAATTATCAACAAAAGGTACATATTTGACCCAAAACGGACAATCCAAAACATTTAAATAAAGTTTTAATTTTTGCAAAAAAAATGGGAATTTTTCCCCCAACCTAAATATATATATATATATTAGTAGGGGTGTATTTTATTATCAATTTTTTTTGGTCTAGGGGAATTAAAAGCTTTTTTTATTAAAGAAATGCAGATAAGAAATTATGGTTTAATGAAACATTGATTTTTCCAAAAAAACAAAATTTTTGAGTTTTTTTAACTACCCAAACGCGCAAGACGCGAACCCAGATTGGAAAAAATAACCTCTTCGAAGGAGCCCTTTCCCCAGATGCCTGTCGTTTTTCTTCCCCAAAACCCCCAAGTTCCGGGGGGAAAGGGGTTTTGCTGGAGTTATTATTGGGAGGGTTTAACTAAGTGGTTATTTTATTTCCCCCAATCTTTTCCCCTTTTTTTATAGTATAAATTTCCCCTCAAATAAATTTTAAAATGAAAAAATTAAAAACCCTATATTTAAATTTTTTTAAAACGGGACCCAATGTCGGTGGGGGTTTGACACCCTTGAAAAAACCCTTTTTCGTTTTAAACACCCCTTCTAAGTTGCTCCCTCGCTCTCAAAAACAGTTTTTCCAAATTTAAGGTGAGGGAAACGGGGGCAAAAATCACGGGGTTCGAAAAAAAATTTTTTTTTTAAAAACTGGGAAAAAAAAACAATATTATAAAAATAATTTATTTCAAAATAAACATAAAAAATAAATAAAAGAGCCTGACCCAAACTTTGACTCTCTTTCTTCCCAACTTTTTATTTCGGGGGAGAAATTTTAATTTTCAAAAAATATAATTTGGTGTAATGGTTCCCGCTGTTTGAACCTCTTTAGGGGTTTAGTGGTTCATAAAAGATTTTTTTTTAAATATAAAACGTCTTCGAAAAACCCCCCTCTCTCTCTCGAGGGTTTATTTTTGCAAAACCCCTACTTGGAAGATCTCTAATCAATGAAAGAAACATGCCTGCTAACTTTCAAGTCTGTAGATCTAATAGTTCAAAAACGGGAATATTTATCTGTAACACCACTTTAACCCATTTGCAATCCCTTTGGGGGTCTATTTTTGTTAAACCTTTGCGGTGGATCTCTACTCTATGAAAGGAACATGCCTGCCAAATTTGATATCTGTGGGCTAATAGTTCAAAAACGGGTATATTTATCTACAAGGGCATTTGACACCTTTGCAACCCCTTTGTGTTTGAATTTCGAAAAACCTTTTCTTAATGGATCTCTACTCCATGAAAAGAACACGCCTACTAAATTTTAAGTCAAAAGGTCTAATAATTTGGGAAATATTTTGAATGAGGTCGCTTTTCTCCTTTATATTTTTTGATGAAAGGAAATGGAATTCTATCTTATATTTAGATCCATCATAAATTTAAAATGGAACAAAAATAAAACATATTATTCTATATAAGAATATTTCGTTATAATTTTGGGTTTTACAGTTGTGAAATGACAGCGACCTTTGTGACCTGCAAAACCTCGACAATTTGATTGTCATCGTTGTGCTTTGGAGCTACATTAGGGCTATTTGAGTGACCTCGGATGGTCTTAGACTCGTAGCAGACGTATCATGAGGGCCAGCCCTCATGCCACTAAAGACCCACCTTGTAGGGGAACGATGCCCGTTAAATCTGTAGAGAGCTCAAACGTCCTCCCGTTGGTGTGGTGTGGTAGGTTAGGAGAGGGGGTCAGCTCAGGTGTCGTCCTTGTCACTTGACCGAAATTAAAAATACCGAGGTTGATTGCCAATAGTGTTGCTTTAGATTTCACCGTTAATAAACATTCATTCACTGCTGTGTGTGACATTAATGTATATAACTACCTTCGGAGCACTTTTTTTAAATATATAAATTTTCAACTAAATAAACACTTTTTTTAAAAAAAATTTGAAATGGGGCATAAAACTAGGAATTCAAGTACAATTTCCACAAAATCAAAAATAATTTTGGATATATTGGGAATTTCGAGTGATATTTTAGAGAAAAATTACAGTTAAAGTAAACCTTGTATTGAAAATTCTAATCAATATATTCGAATAATATTTATATAGTAAAATAATATCATTACCTGTGTTTAGAGCTATAAAATTTGTAATTCTTTTGAAAGTTTTTAAAAATGTCTCAATTTTTTACAAAAAACTTAACTCACAAAAAGTGCGATAAAATACATAAATATATACACAAAGATTAGATTATTGTCTATACCGGAGATAAAACAAAATAAAACATTTTTTGAAAATTTCAATTCAATATCTTAAAAAAAAAAATTTAGAGAAATTTACCGTGAAACAAAAAATTGAAAAACAGTTTTTCAGAAAAATCCTTTAAATATTTTAGTACGGCATAAGAAAATTTCTACTAATTATACATTCTTCAAACTCACCATATTTATAGGTCGAAATTTCTTTAGCTTCATGATAAAATAATTCGGACTTTTTTTAAAACCTTTTACTTTTTCTGGAGAGTTTTATAAATATAAAAATTTTCGTTTTAGTGTTTTTTGGGAAAAAAATTGATTACACAAAATTTAAAAATGTATTTAAATAATATTTATACATACGGAATAACATTTTATATTTTTAAAATTAAAAGTTTGTAATATTTTTTGAAATTTTTTTAAAATATCCCAAAATTTTATGAAAAACCCCTTTTTTTAAAAAAAATTAAGATTTTTTTTTTTAAAAAAAGAAATAAAGTACATAAATATACACAAGAATTAGTTTTTGATTCATAAAAAGATAGAACTAAAAAAAACATGTTTTAAAATCAATTCAATTTAAGAAGATTTTGTATATAGATCTACTTCCTTTTTGTAAACTTCTTTTCCCGGTTTACTAATTTTTCTTTGTTTCTAAATATCGTAGAAAAAAAAAAGTTTTTTGGAATCTTAAATGTATGGGCTATAAAATGAAAGCAAAAAAAAAATTTTCAAACTTTTTCCCCCCCAAACGCAAATTTTTGGGGTAGTCAATCATCATTTCCCCTTTTCCACATTATTGTTCAGGGTTAAAACCGTGGACGGGGTCATAAATGGAAAGTCGTGGGTTCATCCTCATACCATCTCCTATTTTTAAGGGGAGTGCACTTTAAAACCCTGTTAAACCCCTCTCGTTGGTAGGTTAAAAGTTTGAGGGGGATGCGGGGTCGCCCAAAAATTACAAAGTCCATCGCCAACATCCCTCGTGTTATTTTATAGTGAGACGTTAATATATCCTCATTCCACCAGCGTAGAATCCTGAGTGGGGTCTGCATCAAAACTCCTTAGAGGCTTTTTCTTGGGGACCCTTTAATTTTGCGATTTTTATCTCCCCCCCTTTTTGGGGGAGGGCCGGGTTTTGCAGTTTTTTGCCCCGGGCAAAAAAAGGGAAAAAGCCCCCCCCCTAAAAAAAAAATTATATTAAAAAAATAAATTTTACATAGATACAACCCAAAAAAATTCGAAAAATTCTAAAAAAAATGGATCCAAAAAAAAAAAAAAATATATATATAAAACAAAAACAATTTAAATTAAGGACATAAAAATTTCCTTTTTTATTTCAAGGATAAATGTAAGAGAAGAAATCGCCCAAAAGCAAGCCAATTTCTTTTGAAAAAAGCAATATGTGGGGGTCCGCGTTTATTTTAATATAGTAAAACCTTAAGATTAAAATAAAAAATCCTTGGGCTTTTATCTACTAAAAAATCTTTTTTACCCTGTCCCTTTTTTGGGTAGTGACAATGGAATCGTATGGGAAAGAAAAGCCCGTTTAACCTCACCCGAGGGAAAAAAAATTTTAAATGAAAGGTGTTAAACAAAAAAATTTAAAGATTGAACATATACTCCCGCCTCGAACCCTTCAAGTTTCAATATTAAAAAAAACTGACATTTAACATACATAGTACAAAATAAAGAAATAAGATACGTGAAATGAAATACTAAATTCACACCTAATATTTCAGAAAATGTATCAAATTTTTAGTAACAGAAAAAAATATTTTCCAAATTCGATCGAAATGCTGCCCTTATAATTTGCCGTCCCGGGCAGGAATCCGGTTTGTCCGGCCCAGACCCCCCTTGAGGCCCCTGCTCGATCCCAGCTTTTTGTGAGGTGGAAATGAGGATAGTTTGGGGACGCAAACAAACAACCCCCAAAAATTTTTACAAAAATGATGCCAAATAAATGATATATTTAGTTGTATCATTATTTCATGCCTTTTAAGTTATGTTTTTATTTTTACTTAACAAATATATATACATCAGGGGTTTTTGAGTAATAAAATTTTTCTACCATCTATTGCAGGAGAAATTTCCCCCAAACGTTTTTAAGATATTTTTTGATTTTTTTTAAATTGAGCCATTTACGAAGATAAAGCTTTTTTAAATTATTTTAAATAGGAATGAATTAGGGAAAAAAGAACAACACATATTTCATTTCCCGAAGAAATACAGATCCCGATAGCCCTAGGCGCAATCTAAGTGAAACACAAATAGAAATGGGAAGCAGTTTCTTCCCGAGAGAATGTTTCTTTCTAATAAGTCGTGAAACAGGAATTCGAGCGGTGCATATGTTTCTCCCTCAAAACGATTCCCCATCAACCTTCCATATTCCAGGAGGCTCCCCCGTATCCCCCGATCAGTTCTTCCACCAGCAGCCTTAATGAAGTTTTCCTGCAAATCTTGGAAAGTTTGGACAGCAAAGAATGAGAAGCAGACTTTATTCGTACGGGAATTGGAGATCGGAATTTTGGAATTTTGGAGATCGAGGTTCAAAATATATTTTACGAAGCCAATTAAATGATTTAAGAATCACATGTTTTTAAGTACTATGAAATTGCCTTAAGGTATCCGACTACGTTCGGAACCGTGATTTTAAAAAAGCGCATAAATGGATAATTTTCACGATATTTAGTGTCAATTAGATTAGAATATATGTATACAATTGTTTTAAGGACACACACATTTTGACAAAAAACATTATCTAAATACAATATTTTAGCAAAAAATTAACTTAGAATTACCTTTTTTAAAAATGTTCTTCTTTTATAAAAAATGCTTCTAAAATAATAATATTTTGCTTATATAAAGTAAGGACTTCTGCAGAGAGTCTGAACTATTTTTTTGAAAAATTCACATTATTTTCAGAGTTATCACCCATTGAAATAATTATCGGCGTTTTATTCTTAAAATGTCTCCCTTATGTTGTTGATTTAAAACATGGATAAACCCACTTCTAAGTAATATATTTGAAAAATTCTAGTTGAGCCTCTGTAGAGAGGTCTGAGCTATATACAGGCAAAATTATTATAATGGAAGCATTTTTCACAAAAGGAGAATATTTTGAAAATCGGTCATTCTATGTTCATTTTTTATCAAAATATTGTACTTAAATAATTTTTTATTGTAATACTATTCTTAAAATAATTTTATATACATTTTCTTATCTAAGTGACACTAAATATCATAAATATTATCCATTTATACATTTTTGCAAAATCACGGTTCCAAACGTAGTTGGATACCTTAAGGCTACAGTGACAGTTAAAATGTGGAAAATTGACCAAAATATTGATAAAAATTTTTGACTTATTTTAATATTATATTAGCCTCTTTCAAACGCAAAAACATTTTTCTGTTTTATGCATTTTTTACTGAGTTATGGGGTAGTTTCGATTTAGTCATCCATGACCACGCCCCTTTGTTTTCATTCTGATGTCATGCTAACAAAGCTGTCAGCTACTATGACACTACGAATTTTATTTACTGTAGACAAAGCCCCTTGACTTGGGATCCTCGTATATCCAAATATAGTTCCGATCACAAGTGTTTTTTCTCCCACAGTTATTATAAAACCTTGCTAAAAAACTACTGCTCGTATTTGATGACCCTAACGCGCTCCTTTTCGAATTTCCCGGGATAATCCAGATAAATTTTTCTAAGTAATCTAGAAATTTAATAATTACATTACTTTGACTAGTCTTTGTTTAATGGATTTTCCCTTTCAAACGTTTTTAGTTATGCTATGACAAAACATTTATACAGAAAGGAGCATTTTAAATTATTTATAATTTGATAAAATTCCGTGCATAAAATTCATTCATCATCAATGTATACAAGAATTACATAACAAATATATGTGTTACCGTTAGAGGGCGAAATCCAGAGTTTTCCGTATTTCAACAAAGTAATTTTTTTCACA
>BMAV01022245.1:0-11532 GCA_019973955.1 Trichonephila inaurata madagascariensis | reverse complement strand
TGTTTGATAGTCGAAAAAGGATTTTCTTTCTTAAGATTGTCCAGGAAACTTTTGTTGGCACATTTTTGTGCTTTTTGATGCTAAATTACAAAAATTACTTACAATTGAATATATTACATTTTTCTAAAAAATATGTGTCCCATTTAGTTGATTTTTGGCAAAAGTTATTCTCTTAGCTCTGTTCATTCGAAAGACGAATGGCTTCTTGAGTGCAACTCGGGCATGATAGTCATCCTTTTTCAATTATCTTCGAATTGTAATTAAAGTCACACTTTTTTGCAATATTTCAGCTACACTTTTAGCTATTTGTGAAGCCTATAGTCTTGGATTTATTTTTATAGAGCGTATTACAAAGCAAGTTTCTCGAGGTGACACTGCAGACGTGCGGCCAGATCTTGGCTTGGATGTTAAAAGTTTAGCTGTTTACGAACACTTTTTCAATCAATGGATGTCTCCTATTAACATTCCTTTAAAAATTTCCCCCTTTTCTGAAGATTTTTCTCTCAATGATATATCGATCTCTATTCTATTGCCTGCCATGGCACCACAAAAGCTTTCAAATCCTAAATAAATCGTAAAAGCAGCTTATAATTACTTACAAACACGATTTAGTGCAATTATTTTACAATAAAAGTTCTTTAAAAGCTCTATTTTGTAAGTGTACGCAAACTTTTGACGCGTATGGTTGATAATTCTTTGGTGGTCATTCATGTTTTTTCTTGTTAAGGTGAATTTTGCTGCTGCTGTATGAATAAGGACATTTTAAAGAATTGCTGACTAGTATTTTGATTTTCTGAAGTGATTTTAATAGTAATTATAGCATAAACACGTATGATAATTGCCATCCCTAAGGGAGATGATCACTTGACGGTAGATGTTAAAATATCGCCTCTTCAAGGTCATTTCCCTGATAAAGGTAAGGGATTTGATCGAATCCCTGAGCTGTTTCAGTGAAATGATGGAATACTATTGCCAAGAGTTCAAAAGTGTTAACAAATAATTAGAAAATTAGGCTGGTATTTTTTGACGTATAACATCTTTCCTCTCGGTTGCTTACACACTAAAATATCAATCGCTATGTTAATCCTAAAGTGCCGTTTTTTAAAGATATGGGGTTGATATTTAGGGGATCGTGCAAGGACTCGTCCACCCCAGGTGTCTCCCCTCCCGTATAGCATTTTGTCAATGCAAATCCTGACTAGTTCATTTCATCATTTCACTGAAACAGTTCAAGGATTTGATAAAATCACTTACTTTCATCAGGGAAATGACCTTGAAGAGACGTTATTTTACATCCCCCGTAGGTAGATGTTACCATTAGATGTTACCGTAGGTAGATGTTAACATCTACCACATTTTACTCCTCCCTTAGGCCCCGTTTACAAGGACGAAAAATACCGGTAAAATGCCGGGTCGCATCCTCTTTGCACCCGTTTACACGACGACCCGGCAAAATACCGGGTCGAAATGCAGGTCTAATTTTCGCTCCCTCTTTCGAGCAGGAATTTTGGGGTTGAATGGGGTGCGTTTTCTAATTCTCCCATGATGCATTGCGCCAGAGATTCAAGATGGCTGCTGTTGTCAAGTTCGCGCGTTGGTCAACTAGCACTAATAATTGATGGAACTGTCCGAGATTCGGAAGTTTAAAAGTGCCCATTTCAGATTAAAATAAGATTCTATTCAGGTACAGGGAAGAATGTAAATAAATTTATCTTTAGTATGCTCTGCATGTATGTTTTCAATATTGTAATGAGATGATACAAAGATTTTAAGACAAGTTTTTGAGATTGGTTTGAAATTATTACAATATAATATTTTTATGGAAGTAAAATTGCAATTTTTTGTTATTTTTCCTGATTTATCTTATTGAGTGTTTCCATGTAAGGAGTAAAAAATTAATAATATCTTATAATTAAATAACTCCATAAAGGTGTATTGAATTTTTTTTACTGTGAAAGTTTATATAACCAATAGAATGAACTGTTTTATATTAACATTCCTTTAAATACATGAGGATAAGAACTTAAAGAGAACATTTCATTTTCTAAAATCTTCAATTTTGATTCACTTTTACTTAACCATTTAATTTTTGTTATTAAAGCAAACCATGATTTACTGTACCAAAAGATATCCCTTTATACACACATACCTACAAAATTATTTTATAAAAGTAGGTTAAATACTACTTTTTTCTCCTCGAAGGATTAAATAATCCCATGATTATAAAACATACTATGAACAAGTTCTTATTAAAAAATTGCACATCCAAGAAAATACACTTTTTTTACAAACAAAAATTAATTTAGCTTTTTAGTTAATATGAAAGTTTTTGTTTGATAATTAGAATTCTGAGATGGAAATAAAATTGCTTTTAACATCATTTAAAGGTTTTGGGTATTTGAAAAAACAAACATTTGATATATTTTACACCTTACTTCCTTTGTAATTATTCCCCATAAAAAGGGTTTGAATTTTATTAAAAATGCCTGTTCCAATATTTTGAATAAATTAAGAAACATGTTTAAAGAAATAGGCTTTTATTAAAATTATTTTATTGTAGAACAAATTAAATTGTTTCGTAAAAATTTCTCATACGGTTTTATTTAATAATCATATTTCATTATAATATACATCATTTATTGACACTTAATTTTAACATTACATGAATGCACTATAAGTAAATAAAGCATTTCATATCTGTATATAAATCACCCCTCTCTGAAAGTAACATTATACTGTAAGGACAAATCGAGGATCTATCTGCCAATATTCAACATGCAAAATATCATGTACAATTATTATATCTCAATTTTTATCTTATTGATATATCTAATAAAATTCTCTGAAAATCTTATGAATGGTTTTAATTTATTTACAAACAAAAAGTTTTAAATTTTTTCAAAATATTTACAAAAGAGTATTAAATGTCATTAGCCCCAACAAATAAAATGAAACAATAAAAAAAAATTTTAAGAAAATTATCTCCTAAGTCAAAGATTTCATAGATACAAAAGGTCAAATTATGCAGAATTTCTAAAATGTTCACTTTAGGTTTATAACATAAAAACTTAAATTTTTAAACACCTAATGATTAGAATTAATAGTAAACAAAAAATTTTAAAAACATTTTTTTCTTCAAAGTTTCTACGAATTTTATTTGCTCTAATTTCAATACTATCAAAATTTAATTTAATCAAATTAATGCTTTTGGATCAATACATTTACAAAAGTAAGATTTGAAATGTTTCCTTTTGTTACAAAGAAATTAATGGCAAAAACTAGTCTTTTAGTCAGCCAACTGTGCGAAATATACCAGAAACTAGAAAGCAAAACCTATAACATTTTGTATATAAGGTTAGTTTACAAAACTTTCATAGTATTTTTGAGAAATTGTATATGGTAGGGGTTTCCAGATTAAATGAAATATCACAAGAATTTTGAAATTTCAGATCTTACAAACTGGCAGAGTTATAAAATCCACTTTTATACAGTCAACTTCGAATTTTTCATATAACAAATTAAAATACTGTAATCATGCAACTTATAGAAAAAAGTTGAAAAAAAAAAAAATACGTAAGGAAAAGTGTCTGCGTAAAAACCCTTTTACTTCTTATAAATTTAATGTTTTCGATAATAAAAATTAATATTTCGTATTTTTTATGATATCGAACTTCTTCTTAATATAATGAATAATTTAATTTTTAAAAATAATATAACTATTTTAAAAATTCAATAAGCTCTGTGTACTGCCACAAAGAGTCTCGACACTTAACAAAAATTTCAACTTAACTTTAAATATTGTATTTCTTTAGTACTTATAGGTATTTTAGTCCACACAATTTTGCATCTTGGTATAGATTTAATCAGTTTTTTTTAATTTCTGCATTTTCCTCCATTCTTTGTGATTATTATTTTCACTTCACATTTTGTGTTTATTTGTCATGTTTTCTTTTTACGTCAAAACTCATCAAAGGCTGGGCTAAATAAAGTGATTGGGGGAGGTATTTCATAATTTGGGACAGTTAGAGAAACCAGTGGTGTTCATTGAAGTGCTCTTAGCGTCATTATCCTGTTTAAAAAAAGTCTTTCCAATATCCCAATTTTGGGAGTATAATTTAAAATTTCTTAAAATATTTAAACAGAGCTCATGATTCACAATATCAGCAAACATTACCAAATTACTTAATTCTGTGGCCGATTTACGCCCCCACACAAGGACACTTACACCTCCATGTTTTATTGATCCAACTAGATTCTTGGGATTAAGTTTCAGAAAATTCAAAATTGATAGCAAATTGATGGGTATGGCAGATAATTCAACAATTTTGGTTTCGATAGGCCTATAATAGCTTGTAAATGAAAAAATAAGGAGTTTAATCCCAGGAATTTATATGGAACAAGAGCTCCTCCACATCCATGCTTCAGCATTGAAGTGAAGGTGTTCTGGCGTGGAGGTGTAAATTGGCCTCAGAATTAGGTAATTTGATATTTTTGATGGTATTGTAAGTCATGAGCTCTATTTAAATATTTTAAAGAGAAATTTTAAATTATCCACCCGAAATTCAGCTGTTGGAAACGACTTTATTTTTTAACAGGATAAGGACGCCAAGAGCACTGCTCTCAATGTACGCCACTGGTGTCCCTCTAACTGTCCCAAATTATGAAAATACCCCCTCAATCACTTTATTTAGCCCAGTAGAACATATTTGGTGAGATTTTGACGTAAAAAAAGAAGAAGACATGACAAATAAACACAAAATGTGAAGTGAAAACAATAATCACAGAAGAATGGAGGAAAATCGATGCAGAAATTACAAAAAACTGATTAAATCTATACCAAGACGCTTAAAAGTTGTTGTGGACACTAAAAGATATCCGACTAAGTATTAAATTAAGAAAGAAATACAATATTCAAAGCTCAGTTGAGATTTTTGTTAAGTGTACGAAGGCTTTTGTGGCGTAATTTTTTACTAGATTTTTGATTATTAATTTTTAAAAAAATAATTATACTATTTTTAAAAAAAATTATTATGTCATTCCATTAAAAACAAGTTGCAGATATCATAAAAAAATTACAAGTACAATATATTAATTTTTATTAGTCGAAAACATTAAATTTGATAAGACATTGCAAGTGTACGAACACTTTTGTGGCCCACTGTATATATAACAATAATAATATATACACGTATTTTTTGCAAAATATCTCGATAAACTTTTTTTCATGTCCTAAAAATACAATAAACCTTTGTGTAACATTTGTTCATCATACCAGTTATAATTACATATTAAATACTAGAGCTTATTATATTTTTTTAAACCACCCTAATTTTTCTTGCATTAATTTAAAAAAATAAATCTACACATTGCATATACTTAAAACTACATCAAAATAAAGGGGGTGAATGGATATATACACAGTAAAATTGACAAAGGGTTTTCTTTTATTTTTTTAAATATGCTTCAGTTCATCCAAACTTAAACTTATTTGGAGAAATGCATTGACATGTTATTTCGTTATCACTGATATGCAACTGAAGTATCCTTTATATATTAGTTTAAATTTACTTTAATAAAAATGGAAGATGAAACAATATCAGAAAAAAAGATTCAGAATTTTCATTCTGAAATTTAATGTTTAAAAATATAATAAATTTAAGAGAGACTAAATTACACTGGTGTGCAAAACTTAAGCAACAATGTAAAAATTTAGCAGATAGCCATGAAATTGCATAAAAGGAGGTCTGGAGATCAGTAGAGGGAACACGTAAGTCAGTAGAAACGTCATGCGTATGCAAATATCAGGAACAAAACGTCAGAAGTGATGTGAGCGTACGCAAAACGCGTGATGTCGCGCGCTGCTCAACAGTAGAATGAAATGAAGACGGGGACGCAACTCACCATATTCTCTGCAAAATGCCAGTGAGTTAGTTCGTGAAATATGGCTAGAAGAAATCACCTGGACGACTTCACACGTGGAAGAATGATCGGAAAGGGAGGAGGGGCGTACTGTCACCAGTGTAGCTGCAGAGTTCGGAATCAAAAAAAGTGTCGTTTCGCGGGGAAAAACGTTCAAGTCACTGGTACAGCTGTTAGGGTTGGTGGTACCCCCCGGACGAAAACTCGGGGATGACCGATATAAATCCTGCAGGCGAAAAATTCGAACCTCGCAGCGCCATTGCGAAACTCTGTCCCAACAGGTCGAAAAGTTAGGGGTTTTTACTGTGGCCAGCCCCTTCAAAAAGGGGCCTTTCCCGCTCCTGAACGCTGCCTCCCGTTGAAGATGGCCCCCCAAAGCCACCGTTTACGTGGGACAGAGGCAAAAAACTGGACAACTGATCAATGGGTCATGTTCTCTTTACGGATGAAGTCAGTTCAGTAAGAAGCGATTCTCAACGCGTTTTATTTGGAGAGATCGGCCCCGGTTTATCCCAGTAACATCAGGAAAAACATCTTACGGTGTCCTGGAGTTCTTGTCTGGGTTGCTTTTCTGAACGCGGAACTGAGCTTCCCATTTTCGACAGAGGGTCTGTAACCGGGGATCCTATTGTGAGGAGGTACTTCTTCCACATCCATTTTTTTCCGGTGCCATTGGCCCAGACTTCATTTTTTGGATGACAATGCATCCACACCTCTTGCTTTTGGGGGCTGCTGGAAGGTAAGATATCCTCAATGGATTGGCCAGCGTGCTCCTCAGATTTAAATTCCATGGGAAAATGTGTGGGATCTTTGGGGGACATTTACACGCTCCCTCATCCGGGTACAACCAACAACCAAACAGATGTTGATTGAGGGAAAGGACTCCCCACCTCAAAATGTTGCACCAGCTGGTTCTGAGTATGCGGGCGGTGCAAAGCCCATTTGTAAAAGGGGGGAATATACCATATTAAGGAAAATCCTTGTTGTTCTTCCTGTTGGATAACAATCAGGTCAGATACTATCGTTCAATAAAGCTTGTTTTTTTTTTGATTCCCTCTATGCGTTGTGTTCCTTTTCAGCGCCGATGCTTTCGTCATCCTTTACGTACATAATACTCTCCCTCATTTCAGAATTTGATGTCTCTCAGATGATTTTTCGTGAAGTTATGGCAATAAACCCACCTGTTGCTTAAGTTTTGCACACCAGTGTAATTAAAATCATTATTAATTCGATAAGTTACCAAAGTTTATCATTAATAAATTAATCGCAATTTGTACTAATTCTAAGCAAGATTCTTTTACCGGGGCAATCCTAAATTTCATGAAACTTCTCAGCTCCCCAAATTACACATGAGCAAAATATTAAATTACTTCAAAGTTTCTCTAAGAAATGTTAAATCAGTACTCGTACCATTCCACAAATTTTGGAACATGCATTAAACTGCCGACTAATTTCACCAAGCAAAAAGACATAACAAATTTAAAAAAACAAAACAATTACATCACTATTATTTTTACTGTTCAAACGTGATCAGAGACAGTTTCTACTATTGGCTGTATATCGCAACATTTGGCAGTTTTTTTATTTGAAGATATTGGTCGATATTATACAATACAAACACTCCAAATTTGTCCCTTAAGCATACGTTATCCTAAAATATCAGTGATTTTGGATGATGAAACACTTATTTTTGAAAAAAATTCTTTGAAATCACCTTTTTTTACTGAATTTTACATGAATATAGATTATTGTAAACAACAATGTCAAGTTATTCATTTAAGGGTAAATAGAAAGTTGAAAAAGGTTATATTAAAATTCTGAATATTTCCAATGCTTTTAGAAAGTAAACATCCTACAGAAAATGTCTATATGTAAAGTCGTATTTCGTTTCATGATCCTAATTACCGTTAAATATAAATAGAACTTTTAATCCTTTAATTTTTACAACTTCCTTTTTTTTTAAAAATATTTTGGTTTAATTTTAATCAATGTAAAAAAATTTTGGGGGGCCTTAAAATTTCCGGGGGGTTACGGGTTTTTTAAACCAAAATTTTATACCAATAAAAATTTAAATTTTTAAATTTTTTATAAAAAGTTTTATTTTTAAATTTTAAAAATCCCCAATTTAAATTTTGCCAAAAAAAAAATTTCTTCTTTTTAAAAAAATTTTAACCAATTTAAATTTAAAAAAAGGTGTTAAAGTTTTTTATATGAAATTTATCAAAATTATTAAATTTTTATATTTTAACTGTACAAATCCCAAATAATTTGCATATTTTTTCCATTGAAAAAAAAGGTTCATCTTGGGGAAAAAATTTTATACCCCAATTCAAATTCGGGAAAAAAAGAGGTTTGGAAACCCACATAATAAATAAATACCACAAAATTTTAATAATTTAATTTTTTTGTAAAAAAATTATAGATTTAAAAATTTTTTATTTTGATCATGAAATTAAGAGAAAAAAATTTTAATATTCAATATATGCACAAAAATTTTTTTTTAAATATTCAAATACAAAAATTTTAATCCCTTTAAATTTTTTTTACCACATTTAGAATGAAAATTCCCTTTAAATTTTTATATTTTACAAAAAAATAGTCCCTTCGCAAACAGATTTTCAAAAAAAGTTGATGTTTTTTTATATGTAATTTTACAAATCGAAATTTCTATTTCTAATGTTTAAAAAGGGGTTTTAAAAATTTTATATATATACTTTTTTTTAAAATATGACATGTATGATTACATACGATTTTTGTGTTCTTATTTTTAGATAATTAAAACAGAAAAAATTCTCTCTTTTAACTACTCTGAAGATGTGTTTTTAAAACAAATAAAATTTTTTTTTAAATTAAATATTTTTTTATCTTTTATATATGTATGTTCTCTATATAATTTTAAAATTTAAAATAAACAAAAATTTCCATTCCTAAGTTGACATTCATCCAAAGACCAATTGATTGTTCCCAATTTATCCCGCCAAGTTTTTTTTTTTGCCAAATCTTTGGGGTTTTTCTACCCAAAAAACACAAAAAAGTCGCGCCAAACTGGCGATATTTTAAAAAATTTATGGGAACCAAAGGGGGCCGATTTTGGTTTCCTTGTTTGAATTTTTCCCCCGTGAACTTTTCATAGTGGAAAACGGGGGCCTTTTTTTGGGGCGAGGTTTCAAAAAGGTTGGTACGGGAAACAAAATGTCATTCTTATCTAAAATTTAAAAACAGTCGAATTTTTTCCGGGAATTAAAAAAATAAGATTTTTTTCCCCCCCAAAACGACATCTTTTTACTATAATCGAGTAAACTACGTATAGTCAAAAAACAAAATTTTAGCCGGTATAAAGTAAACAAAAAAGTTAAAAAAAATAAAGTAAACAAAAAAAATGTTTTGGGGAAAAACAAAACATAAAACAATTTCCTTTTGATAATCGCGCTTAAAAAAATTTAAAAGGGTTTTCCCTGGTTACATTTTATAATCACGTAAAACTTTTCAACCAATCACCAGATTCTCAAGTAAACGCACCGATTTTCATGTAAAAAGGGTTGGAAAAAAAATCCCGGAAAAATCCCGGTTTTTATCCGTATTTGAAATTCTGGTATTTTGCCGGCTTTATGTAAACGGGGGTTTTTGAGATTTTTAAAAAATTCCCTTTTGCCGTTTCCCGCGGCCAAAATATCGGGTTTTAAAAACGTTAAATGGAAAAGGAAAATTTAAAAAATTTTTTTGTGTCTTAAAATAAAAAATCCACGTTTCTTCTGAGATTTTATTCAGTCAGTTTTTTTTATATCTAAAATTGTGACGTAAAAGAAGAACATTTGCCCCCCCGGGAAAGCCGGTTTGGGGCCCCCAAGGGTAAATTTTTCAAAGGGTGGCACTTGACAGCAGTCGGCCCTTTTCCCCTAAAACCCCCGGCCCCCCCCGGGGTGTTTTTACGCCACCCCACCAAAATTATTTAAGAATAAGTTTTTTTGAAAAATTCGCCATTTTAAGAAAATTTTATTTAAAAAGGCTGTCAAGTATATACAAAAATAGCGTTTTTTTACAACAAAAAGCAAACA
The DNA here is from genome assembly GCA_019973955.1 of Trichonephila inaurata madagascariensis. NCBI lineage: Eukaryota > Metazoa > Arthropoda > Arachnida > Araneae > Nephilidae > Trichonephila > Trichonephila inaurata. Next base: position 1,558 of record BMAV01022245.1, on the reverse strand, counting down.
ATTTCTGAAATTGCCTCAAATTCAAATGAAGGTCCAATAATTGCCTTTCGTCGCCTGCGGGCCACAGGTTAAAGACCCATATTTTAAAGAATGTGTTCTATTTTGTAATATATATTTAAAAAGAGATAGAAATAAGCTATATACATTTAACTGAAAGACCGTATCCCTTCCGCAAATGAAATTGCAGTAAAAATAATACATAAATAAATACAGTCGGACCCTGATTTTACCCTTATTTAACTAATTTCACGATGTAACGAATTTTTTCTTCTCGACAAAATGGAATCAAAAACCTCTATTAAACGAGGGAAAAACCCCGAATTAACGAATTATTTTAATAACCGAAGAATTTTTTTAATTATTAGTTTGGAATATAGAAAAATTTTTCTTTTCAAATGGCATATCATTTTTGTTTCGATATGAAAAATACTTCTCTTGTAAGCCGCCAATTTCGATTGCGAAGGGTGCAGCACATACTAAACTTCAGAAGTGCATATGAGTCATGTAACCTACCGCGTGTTTTGAATAGGACAGAAAATTCCTTTATCTCATCCAACTCCACACCACGCAGGGGATATTTTAAGAGATACTACCATTTGCTCGCTTTCTTGAGAGAAGTGAAAATGTACAGTTTTGAAGAGAATTTGTTTCCTGAAAATTTGTTAAGCATGTCAGATAGTTGGAAACAAATGCGTAGCGATTTTTATGCAGAAATTGCTAATGAAACTCCAATCAAAGCTGTTACATTTTCTATTTCTTTACATTGTTTATAAACAAAAAAATACCTTAAGCAGAGCAGGATGTAAATTAGTGAAGGTTTATCCAGATTAACCAACTTAACCAGATTTTCTAGTTATAGATTTCGATCCGCTAGTGTCAATGGTGCCCGTTGATCTTCTGCGCCCAGGGCTTAAAATGAGTTAAACCGGCACTGATGTAAATGACGCAGTATTTTCTATCCCGCATAAAATATCCAGTAATTTATGCATAATTATTCACAAATAGTATTTTTAGCTGCTGAAAAAAGCATGTAATTTTAAGGCGACCAGTTTTTTTACAATGAAAAGGAGAACGAAAAATTCAAGAAAAAAATTACAATGTTAATGTAATTAATGTTAATGTTTATTAATTCAAACAAAATTATGCTAATTACGCTTTTAATTATTTACTTTAATGAGTATTTTCCCATTGATTGGTTTATTTATTTATTTTTTCGACCCATGATTTTCTAATATATTGGAAATTTCGGAGCAAAAAATATCCTTCATACTGAATTTTACGCGGTAACCATTTAGCTAATATATTAACATTCAGTCTTGTGATTTCTTACTTATACAAAAATTATTACCAACTGAAAAAACTCTTTCAACTATTGCATTAGTTCCAGGACAGCACAACATAAATTCAACAAGAATAACTAAATTTTCATATGGAATGTTCCTTTTTTAAAAGGCATAAGTATTTTTACCATTTTTTTTTGATAAATTTTAGCAGTTATTTTGTTGTTTAATTTGAAATTTAAATTGATTCGTCTCTTTCCTTCAAAAAGACCCCTATA
>BMAV01022243.1:479992-491459 GCA_019973955.1 Trichonephila inaurata madagascariensis | reverse complement strand
AATATCATTAAAAAATTATTATTATGGGCCTTAACCCAGAAAATATTACAACTCGTAATTTTGAACCACGGTTAAGTGACAAGGGCGATACCTGAGCTGACATCCCACTCACCTAACTTCCACACGATGCCAACGCGAGGACTTTGAGTCACGACAGATTTAACATCCATCAGTCTCTGGACACGGTAGTCTTTCAGTGTCACGAGGGCACAAACTCATGACACGCCGGCCACGAGTTCGTGATCATAGTCACTAGGCTACCACGGCCACTTAATCGAAATTCTGAAAGTCGCTAATGACCTACTGTTTAACTCCAATGCGAAGATATTCATAAAAAAAGGTCGGATCCTTCTTTCAATATCAATCTCGAACAGATGCCAATAGATTGCTACACGTTTTTGAGGATGGTGTATTTAATTAAGGCTGTCTTCGGTAAAAGTACGAGAGCTTGAAGTAAACGCGAAGCACATTTTCAAACAGAAAAAAGGCCTCAATTTCTATGGAAATTTGCAATATTATAACTCATACCTCTATTAACAATATAGTGTTTTGAAAAATCCCAAAATATTCCATGAATACTTTCTTTTTTGTTATAATATGTGAAGGCATAGCTCATTTAACATTTCGGTATAGGAGAAAAAGCGCGAAACACATTTTATACCAGAAAAAATGAATCAACTCGGTTAAAAACGGGAAGTATAATAAAAAATTCTGCTCTCTAAAGGTTAGTGAAGCCAGAATATCATATTAATGTTTCATTTCTTTTATATCTGAAAAAATGTCCCAAATTCTGGTCCTATTCTTTAACATTAACCGAAGACAGCCTTAAAGGAAAAGAAAAATTTCGATATGAGTAGGCGGTATGTTTAAGTAAAAACTACGGTGGAATTAAATCAATAATGAGAAAATCTAATTCAAAAGAGAAAATTTTAATTTCGGATTTACCTTTTTTCTGAAAAGATAACAGGTTTTGCTTTTTTTGCCTTCAGGTAAGAAAAGATAAGAACGGAATTTAACACATTACGAAATTTAATTAAGAATATGGTAATTCATTTATCCTCCTCGAAAAAAAATGCCATCAGAGACTCGTTTTTTGAAATTAAGTTTAATTATCTTCAACAGCTTAAAGTTTATCTCCAGGCTGCAGCTACATTGTGAACAAAAAGTCAGTTTTAAAAAAGAAAGCAGGGCAGAAATAAATAAATAAATAAAACAGGAATCTTGAATGTTTATTTGGTTTTGATACTTATTTTTATTTATTGTTACGTCTCTATTGGAAAGGTGCGTTTTTGAGTAATGCGGACGACTTGGGGTTAATGTCCTAAGAAAATTAGAAAATAGGATATAAATACATATCTGATAAGCCTTTTAAAGATAGATTCCACAGTAATAGCAAGTTTCATGAAAAGGAATCAATAGCTAAAGCGTGTGTGTTTCACAAGCGGATCATTCCAAATATAATTCGTCAGGAAATACTGAGAAATGAGAAACCAATTCTTAATTTCATTTTTGAGAGGTGACAAAATTTCATTTCTTCTAATGAACTGATAGCATATTGAGATTCTTTAGTAACAGAGACGTCTTAAGGCATGAGCCAACTGGACCCGGGCCCAGAGCCTCGCCATAATGGGGACTTCATCTCATTCTTCACTTAGACTAGTGCTTCTCAAACTTTCAATATTTGTGACCCGATCTTCCCCCCCCCTCCTCTACACTAAGTATGTATTGGATGCAATAAAAATGTACTTGGAAGAGTAAAGCTACAATTACACTTTCATTATAAACCGTACAAATTATTGAGATTTGTTTAGTAAATTTTGAATATGACAAGCCGCGAAGGAAGACACTAGTAATTATTAGACTTGTTTTTGATGTATTGATAAATTATCAAAAACGTATGCAGTACTCTCTGATTCATTTATAAGTAATATCAGTGTAAATGTGTATCTAATTTTTAGAATGTATGTTAATTTTCTTCCTTTCAGTAAATTAATAATTATTTTAAATCTTTTATTTTCGACTTTTCAATATACTCGCCCCGCCCCCCCCACATAGGGATATCACACCCCTCAAAGGAGGCGTGCCGCGCTTTGAGAAACGTTGACTTAGCCTTAATACACGATCATGACATTCAAATAATTTCAAAGGTTAAATTTTATTTTCGGTTGTATTATCCGAAAAACTGGGAATTTCGAACGATATGTCAACTGGATACATGTGATGACCATCGTCCATTTATAGGCCTAGCCCTACCATCATACACCATCATTATTCATTGTCAAAAGGTGGTGGTCGGTCGAGCCGGTTTGTGAGATTATAAGTGATACACATTTATTTGCTTCGGTTTTTTGCTTGTACGAGTATTTGATAACGTATGCTACCTACTGTCTACTTTATTGGGTCATGGGGAGGTCTACATTTGTGATGGAGTTCAGGGCCTCAAGAATTCTTATGACATCTCTGATTAGTAACTCTCTTGTAAAATTGATCCAAATCTGTCAAATTCATTTTAATCAACTTCAAATTCTTCCATAGTATATCACGATGGTGGGGCGTGGATGTTAGAAGAAAGTGGTGCCACCTCAGATGTCCTCCTTGTCACTTTACAATGGTTCAAAATAATGAAGATCATTACTTAGCATTATTTCGAACTGAAATGCAAATAAGCAATCAATATCGTATTGTAGGCAGCAAAGTAATGAGGTCCAGTGACATAACGCACACCCCCGCCACGCGCGGGGGCCCACGCTCCCCGCGGGGGCCCGCAAAGGTTATGGTCTTGCAATCCTTTCTAAGATCCGACTTGGGGCACAAAACCTGACTTCGCAGGGACCCTAATATTCTCGTTAAGCCACTGATGATATACCCTTAAAAATGAAACAAAGAGTAACAGATTTAGTGAGTATTTATTAATGACGCTCTATAAAGCAACTCGAGAGCTATTTGTGAAATGACGAAGATGACACCTGAGCTGGTGTCGCGACAGAGTTAACATACATCAGCCTTCACATCGCGCGCGCGCGGGTCTTCAGTAGCACAAGAGGTCAAACTCATGATACGCCGACTCAAGCTTGTGATCATGACCTCTAGGCTACGGCGGCCACCCAAAGAGCAACAGCATTAGGGAAACTTAAAATTTAAAACGTTGAAAGACCTCCCGGTTATTTGATTAACTCAGAGGAGTGGTATTTTAATAAATAAAAGGAGAATGTGCATTTCGGAAACCTTTTGTTAAGGAGGTTAAATCATTTCATTTGGTAGGAGTTTAAAACAGAGAACAATTTCCTTTATTCAACCCATAGTCCGAAGTTTGCTAAAATACACGTATAAATCTTTCATTTTAAAAAGGCTGGTTATTCAAAATAACGACCATTTTCATCGAATAAGCATTAACTTTTCCCCTTGATGGTGGTTTAACCCCATGAGGACTCAACAATTGAAAGAAATGGCGTAATGTTTTTCATAACTCGTGAAGAAGCAACCTTTAGAAAAACGTCATTAATATGGACAAATATAAACAAATGCTGTAGATTTCGTTGCTGCTTTCCTATTTTCGGATTAGTCGTGTAAGTATCAATTCGGGATTTTTTTTTAAAATTACTTTAAGAAACCTATGAATATTATGTACTTAATTTAGAATACATATATAATTACATTTTGAAATATATTTAGTATTTTCAAAAAATATCTGTAGTCTTATTTGCCTTTTTACATGGTTAAATTTACGAATTTCGTCTCCAATAGTTCTTTTGATGTTATCGGGTGATGCTTATATATATAAAGCAAACCGTTTTGAGTATTAGTATACAACTGTAAGGTCGTTTTTTTTCTACTTGGAAGACTGGGAGATGAATGATAACGAAGGAAGGCACCATCTGTTTTTTAAAAGCTGAGGAAATTTATGTACATTAAACCGAATGCTGTTAATCTTCTAAAGTTTTATTCATTACAACTTGTCTTCGCCACATGTACGAGAGCATGAACTAAAGACTAGGCACATTTTGAGACAGAAATGTCTGTTTTCATGAAAATTTGGTATTGGTAATTCATGCGTTTGTTTATAATATAACGTTTTTAAAGTTTCAGAATTTTCCATTAATAACTTTTCTTTTGAACATGTAAAGGTAGAGTTAACTTAGCCTTACGGTCTAGGTGAAAAATGCTGAACTAATTTTATATTAAAAATGGATCAACTGTCAAAAAGTGATAAAATATGTTGCTCTCTACAGGACAGCGGGAATTTTCATGAGAAATATTTTAAATGTCCTATTTAAGGTATCAGACTACGTTCGGAACCGTGATTTTAAAAACGCATAAATGGATAATTTTCATGATATTTAGTGTCACTTAGATTAGAATATATGTATAAAATTGTTTTAAGGACATTTTGACAAAAGGAATTATTTAAATACAATATTTCGGCAAAAAATTAACTAAGAATAACCTTTTTTCAAAATGTTCTTGTGAAAAATGCTTCTATTATAATATTTTACCTGTATATAGCTCGGACCTCTGTACAGAGGCTCAACTATGGTTTTTGAAAAATTCGCATTTTCAGAGTTACAACCATTTTAAATAATTATCGGCGTTTTTTTTCTTAAAATTTCTCCCCTCTGTTGTCGTAAAACATGGATAAACCTACTTCTAAGTTATGTTTCAAAAATTCTAGTTGGGCCTCTGTAGAGAAGTCTGAGCTATATACAGGCAAAATATTATTATAATAGAAGCCTTTTTTCACAAAAGGAGAATATTTTGAAAATGGATCATTCTATGTTCATTTTTTGTCAAAATATTGTACTTAAATAATTTCTTATTGTAATACTATTCTTAAAACAATTTTATATACCTTTTCTAATCTAAGTGACACTAAATATCATAAATATTATCCATTTATACGCTTTTGCAAAATCATGGTTCCGAACTTAGTCGGATACCTTAACATTACAGAAAGACAACCCTAAATTGACAAAATAAAAGTCGAATTGGCATGTACCTTAAAGGACCAAATAGAAAGGTTTAAGATAAAATACAAACTATTAAATTTTATTTGTAGGTGTGAGGATGTGGAAGCTGAGCCTTTTCTCCCTAATATGTCTGGTCTATGCAACAGTGTTTGGCCAAGGGATTTTGACAACCAGCTCGCCTATAAAATCGGGTAAGTAAACTTTTCTATGAGTAAATTATGAAATCTCGCTTCCTTTGGTTCCATTCTCAACTCTAGAAATGGCAACACATAAAAACGTTCAATTTCTTCATATTTAAAAACTGTTCTAAAGGCTTTTTTGTTTTCTTATTAAAAGAAACCTTCAAATTTAACGAGATGGGGAATTAGTCTAAATCTGTTTTTGTTGAAATATTTCTGCATTGAGCTTGGAATCGTAGATTTTTTCACTTCTAACTCAAGAAAGGAGATAAAAAAAGTTTACTTCAACTACAAGTTTTTGCCGATTTATGATATTGATCTTGTACACTGAAAATCTAATCAAAATCTGTCCCGACAATGGTATTCTGTTTCAAAAGTATGTTCCACCTTTATAAAACCCGGATGAAGAAATTGAATTTTCTTTGAACTTCCATCAAGATCCTTATCTTGGTTCCAGGACTGAAATCTTGCCGTGGAGATATTTCTTGGATGTTACATATTTTAGAATACTATGGACGTTAATTGTAACCTGTTAGGAAACTTGCTAGAAAGTTTAAATTCTGAAATTGCTCAAAGTTTCATAGTGGGGGAAAAAATGAAAGCCACATGTTGAGAAACAAGGTTTTTTAACTCGGAAGACTAAATAATCATGGTTAATGCTCTACTCTAATCGTTATTCGATCAGTTAAGATATTTTAAACTGTCAATCTTGCTAACTAAAGCAACGAATTGGGACAAATTTTTTGAAATTTCATCAATGGTTAATAAATATTCAATTGGCCCGTATTGAATGCAAAAACTCGAATAAGTACTTACCGTAAGCTTTTTATTGGATCTAGTGTCGCTAACTTTGGAAAGTTTGGATTTGTATTCTTCAATTTGTTCCCCATCTTGATAAGTCTAGACAATAAATGGAAAATTTAAAAGGCTTGAATCTTCATCCATATACAGTCAATCAAAAAAGTATTGGGACACACTACCAGTTCATAGACTTTTATCGCAATATTTTACTTACACATACAAATGAAACAAAAAAGCAAATGCTATTTTGGTAAATGCAAATAATTTGAACAAAACTCGTACATTAATGACATTATGGTTAAAATTGAAAATAAAAGAAACTGAGTTAAGAAAACGTGCTCAAAAAAGTATTGGGACACTTCCCAATAAATAAAGGAAAAACAATTCAAACTGAGAAATTAATATCTTGTTGAGTCGCCCTTGCTTTTGATCTAAGTCTATTTGGCGAGGATTGGATCAATTTTTTGCAAAACGATCTATCGATTTTGGTCCACTTTTTGACCAAATATTTTCTTAAATCCTGCTTGTTAGAAATTTGGTGCTCGTATAGTTCTTGCTGAAAATCCCACATGTTCAATGGGATTAAGGTCTGGACTTAGGGGCAGGACTCTTAATAACACTAGGACTCTGGTAGAGGACCCATAACATGTAAATATCTACAGTATGTTTCGGGTCATAACCTTGGTATAATTTAAAATGTCCAGAGATTTCTAGCTTGCTCGCACTTTGCTTTTAATTTCGCTTGAGAGTGTCGAGATAAACATATTTATTCATTATACCATCAATAAAATTTAAGTTCCCGGTACCAGAGCTTTTGCCATGCAGCCCCAGACAATTTGATTACCCCCTCCATATTTGACAGTAAATTTTTTATGGTAAATTTCTGACATGCATTGCTGTATTTGATTTTGGCCAAACTTTTTGCTTGCCATCCGATTCGAAAATGTTATATTTGCTTTCCTCAAAAATTTCATTTTGCCAAAATTCTGTTGGCTGCCTTTTAGCAAATGTCAACCTAGCTTGTCTATTTGCTTTGATGTAGGGCTTTTTGAGGTACTCTGCCATGATACTTATGTTTTCTTAAAAATATTTCTGACAGTTTCAGGATTTATTAAATTTTCTGAACCCACTTTTACATTGCAAAGTAATTTTTACTGCACTAGTTCTCGAATTAATGTGTAGTTGTCTCGCAATCCACTTCTCTTCACGTTCATTAAATATCCTTAGACGCTCTGATTTTTGCTTGTTTTCAACACTTTGTTTTCTTGAACATGCCAATGATAAAAATGGTAGACTTGCTCAATTTATCAAGATTTTTCCTATACATAGAAGAGATTCCCCTCTTTTCAATGACATTACGAGATTTCGCACATCAACCGATATACTTTGTTTCTCGCCATTTTTTCTATAAATAATCTTATCTGTTACTTATGTTTAAACTTCTATAGTCTAAGTGATGTGAAATTATGTTGATGCGTTGTATATTTGTCAAATTTCTCACTTCAAAAGTGTCCCAATACTTTTTGACTCCAGTATGCCTTTGAATTATATTTGAAAAGCTGGATCAAATTATAATTCTACAATACTAATAAAATTTTCCTTGTATACTGTACACCAAATGTTAATATTTCTTAATTCATTTTGTTTGTGTTTTAATGTGATAAATATTTTTATAAATGACTTTATAGTGATGCATGCCAAGTGTCCCAATACTTTTTGTGTGACTGTATATGTAGATTTTTTTAATCTAGTTTAATGTTTTTGCTCTCTATATATCAAATGGATTTTTTTCTTCATTTAGAAGCTGAACTTGACAGGATAGCTGAAGATTTCCTATCTTCCTTTAAACTTGCTCATTCAAAGACTTCTCGCAAAAAGCGACACCTTAATGAGGCACTTCAAAAGCTTATTGATGACAATGGTGAATTACATTTTCATAGCTTTGCCTTTTATAATTAGCTTTAATATTGGAGATTTCTCACTAAATATTCTTTTTTAGGTGTTAGTCGCCTCCAGACTGTTGTTCCAGTGTCTCGGCTGTGTAGTCCAGCAGTGTATACAAAGTTTCTCGATGTGTGGAATGAAACGTATGCTATTTGTGCAACAGAAGCTACTGCAGACTCTTCAGCAGAGATATTTGTAGGAACATACAAGGTAATCTGCGGCTTATACAAGGGTGGGGTTTGGGATTAAAACTCTAGACCAAAGGATTTTTAATTTATACAATAATTACGCTCTCGGCTCTTTTTGCGTGTTTTTTTAGAATGCTAGACCTCCCATAAGAGGTCTGTGCTCGTTACTGAAGGTAATGTTTTCTTAAATATAGTTGATGGCTCAAAATTCGGATTTAATCAAATCTCGTCAATGCATATAATCTTTTTAAAAAAAAATTTACCGTTAAACAAGCTAGTTTTCCCAAGTTTATTTTTGTCACTTTTTAAAATATTTTCAGTTGTAAAAATCTTGTTTTCGAATAACTTTAAAAATGGATCATAACTTGGAATGTCTCCAACAGAAATGCTCCAATTTTTTAACTTCGCTATCCTATACAAAAAGTCCAATCTAATTCCTTTTTCTGTTTAAAACTCCACCATATTTAGTCTCCTATACAGTAATTCCAAATAGTCTTGATTTTCCATATGAAATTCAAAAGTTACGTATTTTAAAATTTTTGAACTTTGAACTCGGTATTATTAAGATTTAATTATAACCTTAAGGTCTCATTAGTGTTGGGACACTTCAGCAATTGGAGGATTTATAGGAGTTCAGATCTGAGTAAAAAATAATGCTTATGACTTGGTCATTTCGACACTTTTCTATTCTGTAATATTAAAACAAAAACAATCTCGAGAATACTTTCCAAGCGAATAATTGAAGGTTACATTTTTCGTAAGATTAGTTTTCAACTGATTGTACTGAATAAGATTGTAGATTGTAGAAATCAATGCTCTACATTGCTTTAACACCAAATAGAATTAATTTCAGGTAATATCCCACTTTAAAACTTAATAAAAGCTTATAAATTGTGATAACACGATATTGTGAATGGGAAATATGTGGTATAATTGTATGATACTTAGTTAAATTTCGTACTGTAAAATATGCACAGTCCTAATCTTAAGACAACCTTAAAGAAACGTTTTATTTTTATATTAGCCTTTATTTTAACCAGCTGTATAAGAGTACAAATCGGACACGATTAAAATAGTGTCGGGAAAAGTATGGCTACTCTCAAATGCATTAGATTTTCGCGCATGTGGCATTTTCTTCCATAAAGTTTCAGTTTAGTGAAATGCAAACTAGACTGTATAACGTCCACATTTTGTAACATTCTAGTTTCAAAATGGCTTTGCCGCAAGAACAAATGCAAGTAGTAGCATGGTTTATCCAATTTAGATCTGCGTAACCTTCAGAGTACCTGTAAACGAAGTGGTAGATTTATGACGATAGATAGCGTATTGTCAAAAGCAAAATCGGAAACAGAAGAATTTTACTCGCACAAAATGGGTATATTGCGCGTGACTAATGGTGTGCACATTCAAATCGTGCAATAAAATATTGTACGAAAAACTGATTTTCTTCATGGAACGTAAAAACCGTAAGTTAATATCTTTGTAATTAAAATTCGTAGCCATACTTTTAGGACACCCGGTATATCAAGTAGAACTACTACATTAAAATGAATAGTTTCCAAATATCACATTATTAGTTCTTGAGACTAGAATAACATGAGTTAAGGGGTTATTTCTCCAGGCCTAATCATGCGGCTGTATCTTCAGTTTTCAGCGATATATCCTCCATGAATAACCAAATTTCTATTTGTTCTCGCATTTTTTTTGGACTGATTACGAAGCACTTCTTCCTAGTGACTAATGAGGCAAATTAAAGCATTTTCTACAGAAATTGTGTTCTATTTGTTCTCTTAATGCCTCTCCTTATAACCTACATTTACCACCAGAATTCTTACTAGAGATAATTGAAAACTAATCACACAGATTGTTCAGAATATATCATTGAATTACATACAAATGTATAGACTAAGAGCGCCGCTAATATAAAGCATAAACTCGAAAATTGCACAAATGGACTGCTTTCGTTGAAATTAGATGAGCAAAATAGACAAGTTTGATATTTTCAATTTGTAGGACACAAAGTGGCAAATTCAGTGGCGTTGGTTCGTAAGTAATCCAAAGGGACTCTCGGCCTTTTGCTTCAATGAATACATCTACGTACTTGTTGCCGATGCTGATAATGGTAATATTTTTAAACTTTCAATTGCAAAATTAAATGTTTTGTTAATTATATTTAAGAAATATCCTTGAGACCAATCAAAAGTTGCGTAATTATAGTTTAGTCTCAATTGTAATAATAGATTGCTTGAAATAAGATTTTTGCACGTTAAATTAGGCTGGAACTTCAAGTTTTCGCGTCGCATAGTGCAGAACTCTGAAAGTGATCCCAGGGCCATCTTTATCCACAAAACTGATCAGATATTTTTGAAGCGTCCTTAAGTTGAAAAAATAGTAAATTAACAGAAAATTAAAGGGTATAAAAATCAAACTGTTAAGAAAATTTAAACTTGATACATGTCACACCCCAAAGTATCATTTATACATTTTCCTAACAAAAATTTCTCTTAAAAAAGCTGTGTTAGCCTAGGGATAGCCGTGATTTCATGGTTAGTGGCAATTTAAGCTAATTTCGGGCCCCCTTGGCACTGGCGAATTGAAGTTTATAACCAGAAAATCTGGCTTAGTCCAGCTAATCCGGGCTCCGGGGTGCATGTCCCAAATGCCCAATGGACAAACATGCACTGCATGGTTAGAAAAGTGTTTAGATTCCCCGAAATCAGTCTGAAGAAGGCTAAACATCTCAAATTAAACTAGCTGCAAAATCCTAAGGGGACAAACAGTAGTATATATATTCGCGCAAAATATATCCCTATAGTGTTGTCACTAAATTATATCTAAAGATTACTCGGTCGAAGATCCTAATATCCAGAATATTGGTAAGCATTCAAACTTGGTATTTGTTAAAGGGATAATGTAGAAATATAGACGTCCCCCTTATAAATTGTTAATCAATCTGTACTTTACGGAATGTCTTTATTGCAAAATTTAAAATACCAAACTGAATGGATTTAAAACTTGTGTTGCAGAGGAGGGTACTCCTTTGGTACAAATAAATACAGTGACTAGGAGAAAGGTGGAAGATCATAAGGTTTTCAGTAAATACATAACGAGTCTCGCAATTTGGAACATGTAAGTGTACAATACTTCAGTTTTTTTTTTATGAATGGTTATTTGTAAGGAAATATGGACTATATTGATATTACTTGTTTTAGGAAAGTCGACAACAAGTATCATATGGCTATAGCAAATTCTGGTGGTGGACGTCAAAATACTGCTGATTTGGTATCTGATGTATCTGTCTTTGAATGGACAGGTTAGTAAAATGGTTTTTAACGCGGTCGAAATAGTCTTTTGTGTTCAAGAGTTTGGTGCTAGTATTGCTAAAGACCCC
>BMAV01022243.1:432823-474992 GCA_019973955.1 Trichonephila inaurata madagascariensis | reverse complement strand
TATAAAGAGCAAAAATATATCGGTTGATGACAAGATCTGGTCGACCAAAAACATTTCGCGAAGTGGCGGAGCGATGGCTTGTTCATAAAATTAAAAGGACCCCAAAACCAATGCATCAAATTAGGCAGATGTTACGAAGGATTGTTTGAACATGGATGTTACGTCCCAAACGGTTAGAAATTATCTGCATAATCTATTTAAAGCCATATAGTATATCCAAAAAGAACAGAGTGCAAAGACTGGAATTTGCTGGAAAATATACAAGCAAACCAGTAAAATTCGGTCACAATGTAATTTTTGCAGACGAGAGCCAACTTAATCTTTTTGGATGCGATGGCAAAATATTAGTGTACACAAAACGAAATACTGAATTAGAAGAACGAAATATGGTGTACAGTAAAGCATGCAGGAGGAGGTATAATAGTTTGGAGGTGTATGGCGGCTTCAAGAGTGGGAAATATTGTAATTAACGGCATAATGGACATTCTGTGTTACATAGATTTTAAAAGAATTTGCGTGCCAGTGCTAAAAAACTGGGAATCGAGAAGGCCTACCCATTTTACCAAGACAATGACCCAAAACACTCCCCTCTCAATTCAAGGCTTTTGCTGCTATACAACTAGCTATAAGTTATAAAATCACCCGACCAAAGTCCAGACCTCAACCCAATTGAGCACCTGTGGAGTATATTGGAAAAAGGTAAAGAGCGTTCTTTTTCCATCAAATGCCAAATGAAGATCCTTGGAGAGGAATGGCTGAAAATTGACCAAAAGGTGACAGAAAATTTGGTTAAATCGATGCCACAGCGTTTAAGAGTAATCTTCCGTCGGAGAGGAAGAACTAGATATTAACTTTATTTGATTTATATATATATATTTTCATTTATTTTTGTCTTGTCGAATACTTTGTTAAACTGCCTTTGAAAGAAATAATGGTAATTTTGTTTATTACATTTAAATGAATTGCAGAAGATGCAACATTTAATGTTTTTGGTTTAAAATCGATAGTAGTTTTTTATACGGTGTTTATTAATTCAATGCATGCAGAAATCTCCGCATGTCTAATACTTATTTTGATCGCTGTATGTAAAGCTTGGCAATTAAAGATTTACTGTTCAGGTACTCGGTTATTTCAATTCTACTTCATGAGCTCGCGTTCTTGTGGGTTGAATATCAAATTGATCAAACGACAATTAGTTGTTTGAAGTCAACTTGATTTCACCTTTTGCCCAATCCTTTCTGAAATCTAGCCTTATTAAACAATGCTTTAGATTCAGAACCTAATATTCTTGAACAGCGTTCGAGTCTAATTGCCAAACAAATCTCTTCCCCTTAAAATAGAAACTCGATTAATCCGTTATGAGTTTCCTGTCAACTCTGACGTAATATATCTGGCCCGATGGCCTGGTATCTACACTCGTATTTGTACCTGGAGAATCTGTTATCACTTGACATTCTTCTACCATATTTCACTCTCGCTTTCAAGCTAGGGTGTTTGTCTCAGAATCCAAAGTTTATTCTAACCTTCATTCAGGCACTATTTTTCCCAGATATTACTGTATTTTCATGAGACTTTTGTACAAGCAAAAACGCAGCTATTGCTATCAATGACAACCTTAAAAGTTGTACTGCTTACGAAAACGCAATGTAAAATGCACAGAATTTTAAATAGTTCTGTACTCATACTCATGATTCCCAAATCTTGACTCTAAAGACTGTATTCTCTTTTTCAGGTGACTCCAACATTCACACTGTAATCTATAAATTCGTAAATGATAGGTTTGTTACTTTCCAATGTTTGAAAAGTCCCTTGCCTGTATCTATTTCAACTTGGTCATCTGAATCAACGTTTCTGTTGGCTGTTGCTAGTCTCGACGCTGTTTACTTATACCAATACGATGGATGGCAATTTGTTTCGAGCTCTGTTCAGTATTCTCAGGGCTCGATGTCAACTGGTGTGACACACTTGGAATTCCACAAAATTATACGAGAAAACGTGGAAGTTGTGATTTTGAGTAAGTTTTGATAAAACGGCATTTCTGCGTCAATTTTTTTTTTATAAAATTTGTAACTTTAAGCGTTGATCAAATGCACGGATTACAAATTTATTTTGGATCCTAATTGAAGCTTGAATAGTTGAAATTTCAAATATGATTGATAAAGGCTAATTATTTCGGATGTACTTGAGTTAACCCTTTCGGGACGCAAACGCGTACGTACCGCCAGGGTCGGAGGTTCCATCGCGAGTGTCACTCACAGAAGTCGACCTTGTAAAAAAAGTAAGACAAATTTTGTCTACCAGACCTTATCTATTAAAAACTAGACTGCAAACCCAAATCAAATGCTTCAGCAAAAATAAATATCTAGTCTTCACTATAAACACACCACATGTTCATTTAAAGAGCAGTCGTAAAGCACTCGATTCGAAAACATTCTCTTCCCTTATGTTTATAAAACAAGCCACGTGTATGCGAGTAATATTTCTCATTTCGAGTAGGTCAAATTTCCATGCATTTCAAATCTTATGGACATAAAATGCCATCTATTGCCAAAAAACCGAACTTTCAAAACGTTCCCAAATGCCTGGCGCACGAGTGAGTCGTTCGGCCTACGGAGAAGAAACGCGCTGTCCCATTTTGCAGTCATTTGGCCTCTGGTGTTTTGCGCTGGCTCACATTTGGGACGTTCGTTCCGAAGGGGTTAATGGATATCTACACATGAAGTGGCATGCATTTATCGAATGTACGCCTCAAAATAGCAATAAGTATCCCGCAAATGCATCATTGAAATTAGATGCATTTTATCTTTCTTACATCGGTAGATGGTTGAAAAAACGTTCGTTCTACTACGAGATATAATGCTACAAGGCTGTAAAATGTATAAAATTGAATATATTCATATCAATGTCACCTGGAAATTGGATTTGTCATGAATGACGGTTCGCAGCCGTGGAAATTAACTGTTCTGAAAATTTATAACACAATCTGTTGCCAATAGATCGAATAACACGTAAATATATGAATTTCACTAGCTATACTTAATCTTTTGTATAATTAATTTATTTCTACAGGCGTCAGCAACCCTCGACAGTACAGTGAACTCTCCGTATTTGAGATTGGATTTAAATACGAGAACGCTTTGCAGACTTGGAACGACAAGAGCTTAGAATGGTGCTTTGATGTCTTGGGAAATCTTGAATCCACAAAGGCGGATTTAACCCTTTCTTTATTCAACGATGTTGTATTTGCTGATCAACCATCTCCAATTACTATCAATGGGAGCTTGTATTTTGAAGGCGGATTTGAAGCTGGTAAACTTGAAACCCCTCAGGTAATATACTTGCAAAATCTTGATGTTTACATTACTATGAATATTGGTTGAAACCAGAACCAGTTTAAGCTTATTTCGGGCCCTTGGCACTTCGGATCCAAAGAGGGGCTCTTGGATCCGGCTAATTCCAGCTTATCTGGGCCCCTGTGAGCCCGCCCCAAGAGCCCAATGGATAAACCTTCACTGGTTGAAATTGCTTTCGATGAGAAAGTATTCGGAGGATTCTTTTGAAAATTGAAGGAGACTAGGGTACCGAACGTTAAGAGAAATTAGTGTTAGCGTGGTTATATAACAAGCTCAAAGAATATACTCTCATAATTCGTGTGCTATGCACGACCTTAATTTCTCTTAAGAAAATGCAGAGCAATTTTAACAAAGTTTAAAAAGGCATTTAATATGTAAATCCTACTAATATTCAATATGTCGCTCTTGTATAGATGCAATCCAAAATAAGTTCCAAGTTATATTAATTTATATCCCTTTATCCTTGTTAATGTGCTTACAAGTTATTTTAGCTTCATTACGTGTTAAGTAGACTAAAGTTCTTATTTTGGCTATTCTTCCAGAACTTTATTCCTGAGCGTTTTCAGTATATTAAACTCGTATAACTTAGAGTCTATAATTTCCATCACTAAATTGAAAGTTTTTCTTGCTCTCCGAAACATATCAACGGAAATCTATTGGCTAATTTGAGCCTTACTGTTAACAAAATTACCAGCTAAAAGATTAAATGACGCTGAAAAAAACTTAAAATTTGCTTCTTGCAGAGCATATGAATCTCTTAATAAGCATTCGTTTAATCTCTACTTTAATAGAAAGTTATATATAGCCCCTACTCAGTGGCGCACACAAGGGTGTGTCCTAGGGTTCCGAACCTCCTCCCAAAGCCCTCGATTTTCCCGATTGATTATAATTCTAAGTATATAGTACGTAAAATTTAATTTTTGTTAATGATTGATTCTATCAATGCTAATTTATTCAATAATCAGTTTACTGGTTTTTTTGTTCCCGAAAATCGACAAAAGAAATAGGAGCATGCTACAAAAATAGTCTACTTTCGACCCAGGACGCCCCTTTTCCCTTGAAAAATTCCTGTGTGCGCTACTGCCTCTACTATAACTTATATATACGATGGATATATCACTTTTCTTACAGATATAAAAAAACCACTGAATGACATTTTTTGTAACTTGGCATTATACAGCGTGATATGGAAGTTAGAGCACAAGGACGAATTCGCCTTGTCTGAACGTGGTTCAAAACTTCACGATCCGTCAATATTTTATGTGTTTCGAAAATAAACACTACTGAAAGTTTTAAAATAAATAAAACTCGGGTGTAATTCTCCATTTAATAAAGGCTCAAATATAAAGACCAGTCATCAACAACTTCCATGAAGCATACAAAACCAACTCAAAATGGGGCACTGAATTTCAAATAGTTTACCTCAATGGAAGATAAGCCTGCAGTAGCCTCTTTAAATTTCTATGAATATCATACTTATTGTGCAATAAAGTTTGTGTTTAAACTAAATTTTCTACCCAAAACCTGCTCACTTGTAAAAATTTCTCATTTAAATATTGGTCTTTAAAGTGAAATTAAATTGCAATATGTAGAATTAGTCTTGATCAAACTCGAGTAATGCCATGAATCTAAACTATTTACTCTTTAAACTTAAAGATAGGGTCGGGAGCACATTTTTAATTCTAAACGGATTCAAATTTACTTTGAGATTTTCGTTGGTTACAGAAATAACCCGCGTTTTATATTTAGTTTAAAAGTGGACCCCTTATACACCCAGGGAAGTCGTAAACTTAACTATAGATACCTTTAAAAAAAATCGCTTATGAATTTAAAATGAACGCACACAACTTTTGTCATGTCTAATATTTAAAGTCGTATATCTTTCTAGTTGAAAGAAATTGTAACGAAAGAGACGTACAACAGCAATATGCTTATTGGATTGAAAGACCTGAAAAGAAGACTTCAAGAAATGGAATCTAAAATTAATAAATTTGAAGAAGTCCTTAACAATTCTCTAAAAATCGAAGGAAATCAAACTGTTTATGGTGAGTTAAACTATATAATATCGTTAAATTAGCCTGTTTGCAATCGGGAATTTTGTGCCAGTGGGGAAAAAAGTAATCCAAATTTTAAAAAAATTGAAAATAATGGATTTGAGTCGCACACATTCACTTCCAAACGGTTTTATGGAACTGATATAAAGCAATAGTATTCAAAATTCTACAGTTCCAAATGGCTAATGTGCACTTCTATTTTTCCAACAAATTTCTGTTTTCGGCCGAAATTAAGATCTTACCGATTTCGGAACTAAAGTTTGTTTTACTTGAATCGGCTTCTTTAAAGAATTCATAATTTACGTGGTGGCGTAACTGAATATTCCAATTGTAGAATTAAAATTAGGTCTTATAGACGTAAAAGAAATGAGTGTTCGGTTTGGTATAAAAAAATATTAAATGGATCATATACGAGCTAAAAAATTTCACGAACGTCAAATGTAAACTAAATACTAGATTGTGAACTCCTACTAATGCGGCATCAGGCTGTTCAAGAGTTAAATCCGCGGCTAAAATTAGTTTGTATTTGTCACAGGGAAACGATGAAACTGGGATTTTGATTAATCAAATCCCTGATCTGTTTCAGTGAAATGATGAAATAATATTGACAAGAATTTAAAAGTGTTTAACAAATATGGTGCAACAACAGTCAATGAAATACAAATTTATTCGAAACTAATAAACTAATTAGAAAATCGGGCTTTTTTGTGTAACGTCTTTTCTCTCGGTTGCTGGATATTTGCGAGAATAATTTCGTAAAAAGGGTCGGAAATGTGTAACAGGAAACCGGGGCAGCGCGCGAAGTGGCATCGATCGAATTGGCCGCCCCCCCCCCTTCGTAGTTTCTTTACTAATGATGCCATGCTTTGGGCAGAAGAGGGCTTACACACTAAATTATCAATCCCCATGTTAATCCTATGGTGCTATTTTTTAAAATATGTGGTTGATATTTGGGGATCGATAGGACTCGACACCTCACCTCCAGGTGCTTCCCTCTTGGACGGCATTTTGCCAATGAATCTTCATTCATTTCACTGGAACAGTTAAAGTATTTAATAAAATCCCTTGCTTTAATCCGGGAAATAACCTTGAAGAGACGTAATTTTAACATCTCCCGTCAATTGATCATATCCTTGGGTATTTGATCAAATTCCTAATTTCGTCACTTCCCTGCGACATTATTACGTGGTGTTTATGCATATAATCAATGTCTGAATAACTTGTTTAATTGTAAGGAGGGTCTGTATTAATGGAATTATTTTTAAATACCATTATGAAGGCGGCATTAAAGGGCGAACGTAACGGCGAGAGACTTTCTTTTTAATTGACAATATTTAGTGTAGAGCAGTTGCGAACAGGTTCAAACTCTTATTCCCCCGAAATGGCGATATTAACAGAAATGGACAAAGACTATAAGCAGGGCTCATTAACAAATTTTCTGAATCGGAAACAAATAGTAACTTGAAATGTATTAACAGTTTTAGTCTTGTACATATTAAATTTTTATTTTTCAGGTGAACTGAGATTTAAAGATGTGGTATTTAACTGTTCCAGAAAATCATGCCAATTTAATACAATCCATACCGTTTTGTTAAATGAAGACAATATTACAGACTGGAGCAAAAATTTGATTTTCCTTGACAGAGATCAAGTTATTGACGGCACCCTGTTTGTCGAAAACATCACAGCTAATGATATTAATGTTTCCGGTATGATAGATGGAATAGACAGCAGGACTCTAGTAACAAGATTTGGGAATCATAATATTACTGGTCCGAAGACTTTCAATACTTTGTATGTTTCGGACTTGGAAGTTCATGGTTTAGTAGATGGTGTAAGAATATCGCCTGATAATGTTTTATTGACTACTGGTCACCAGATTGTCAACGGTAATTTAACTTTTGGAGAAATTGATGCATCTTGGTTAGAAGTAGAAGGCATGGTTAACGGAGTCAATTTAATTGAGTTTTACTCTGATGTGGTATTATCGGATCAGCCTTCCGTTATTACAGGAAAAAAGAGATTCCACGATATTGTAGTGGATAATTTAATAATGAATCCCGGTTCAACAATTAATGGAATAGATTTTATAGACTTGTGGGAAAATGCCTTATGGGTAGATGGCTCTCAGAGGATAAATGGTAATGTACAAATTACATACTGAATAGTTTTTAGTTTACGTACTTCGATCCTACTTATTCATGTGCAATTTTTTCAGCTCAAATGACGTTTAATTCAATGGGTCTACAAAAGAATCTTTATGTACCACATGGAATTAACGGAATACAAATACCAGGACCACGAGTTGTCAACATAAACGAATTTGCAAATGTTACCGCGCCTCATTTTTTCCAAGAATCGACAATTGCTCAGCTAAATGTAATGAAGTCTCTTAATGGACTAGAAACATTCGAAATTCCAGGTATGGCTTAAATTTAGATGGGATCCTTTGCTCATTAACTTCTGTACCAAAATATGCAATACAAAACTTTAATTTTCCAGGAATGCTACCTAGACTTGATATACTGCTGAAAAATGGATCCCAGGTGGTGACAGGTAGAGAACTTGTATATTTTTGTGTCTTTAAATCGTAAGTTTAAGAACACTCCTTACGATCGGCTCCTCATTTTCTGGGAAAACGAGTTTAACATCCCCCACATAGCAACAGTTTAACTTTAAGCCATTCGATATATTTGTAGATAACTAGCGATAAATTTCTGGATTTATGGTTATAAATGAAAATATTGAAAATGTGTGCGTGCTTAATCTTTTGGTTTGGAGGTTGTGCTACTTTTTTAATGAAACGTATCTTGAATGTAAAGCGAATGCTATCGTAACGACTCGTCAAAAATCGTGCAATGGTAAAGGTTTAAATATGGAAACTGAATACATGGACCATAATAGTAGATCTTTTGTAGAAATAGAAACACAATCTGCTATATTGTATTTCCAACTTGCTGCATTTGGCTTGTATTTTTACTCTGCTTATTGAGTGATGAGCTTGATGCATTTATAGCTGGTAGCTCGTGTGGTCAGAAGACGTATGGTTGTTACAAACGCACATACACAAGAGGGTTAGTATAGTCTGAATTATTAGGCTTCATAGTCTTCCTTAATCGATCAGTCGCTATAAGTTTGGCTACGGAATCTCTGTATATCTCGCCCACCACACATCTATCGGCATTTAAGCTTTCGCCTCTCACTATACTGTCTATACTCAAACAGCGGGTTTTTTTAATCATCCAGCTTTCTCTTCTGGCAATGAAGGGGGAAACCATAAGCAGTATTTTAACAAATTTGAGGCGGATTCAATTTTGAAAAGTCGCAAACTGTCTCGCGTGGTTTTATGCGGTCGATTTGGTTTTTAAAGTAAATTAGTGCTGAAGCCACTATCGGTCAAACAAAGCAAACTAAAATTTAATGCACTACTTCCGTAATCACACAGGGATATAAGTATGGGTTTCCAAGTTGAGTTTCTCTTCATTCGAGAATCTTTATTGTATGCGATAAATGATCTAAAGATAACTAAAGAATTCTTGAATAAAGAATCTCTCGGATGTTGGTAGTACCTCAATATTCTCTTGAGTGGATGAGGAATTTTCAGTGCTATAGTAATCTTTATTAAATGATGCTATAAGTCATTGACATAAAATCTATTACCCATTTTTGTAGCAACTCTAGTACTTTATGGAGCAAAATATATAGCTCAAATATTCATAATTTGCTTTACAAAGGCTTTTGTAGCTTTTATAGTTTGTCTGCCTGTGCTCTTTACCAATAATTCTCGGTAGAAAGTATCGATGTTTACCCTTATTACTGAATCCAGCCTCGTCGATATGCAAGTATAGACTTGTTTTCAATATCGCGCGCCATATTTACTGAACCAGTCTCCCAATCAAAACGTGCCGAGCTGTATTAATTGCGTTAGTTTCCAAAATGTTTTCGATTCTTAGGCCCATCCATTCATCTGAAAATCGGAGCCTACTTTGTCATCTGATAAATGAAACACTTACTATTTTTTTTAGGGAAAAAAACTTTACATAACATTCATCTGGATGCCGATAGTACTGTACAAGGAACTGTAAACGGAGTTGACCTCTCGGAATTTAAAAATATGGTTTTGAGTCGGCATTCGTCAAAAGATCCAAACAGTAAGTCATTGACATTTATAATAGCAATCGAAGTACTAAATTAGAATGAGTCTCTTGTTTTTTGCCATATTTGTTTTAGAGCTAAAATTTGAAGAAACGTTACCTGTAAAAACCCAGCTTTAATCGTAGATGAAAGACATTACTTTAATCATTTGCTTACCCGGGAGTGATGCGTTATCCCAATTTAGTTGGATAATGCATCGTTATTCTACAAGTGTTCAAAAACTAATATTCTGCAAAGCAAAAAGATACTTAAAGTCGGCATTGACATTTAAAATTTAGTAATACTTCCGCTGTACCACACATTTCTCTATTTCGGATGTGGTACAACTTCTGTACCAAGCAATTCGGACAGTTTGGGGAGAGGAGGAACAAACTGTGAATCAGCAGCTGTACTGCAGTTGAAGTGAATGAGAAACTTGTGGTACAGCATGCGCCACAGAGTTCCAAGATTTTGGAAATCAACATTTATCAAATTTTATTTCCGAAATTGGTTAGTTCTCCAATTGCAAACAAAAAGACAACATTCAAAAGTCTGTTGGGCTGAAACTTTATTGAAATAAAATTTTTACTCCTATGGCATTTAATTTGATTCCTTTCTAATAAAAATGGAATGAGTAATTTAGTATCCTTGGCATTGTAGCACTAGAGTAAAAAATAAAAAATGTTGTAGAGATCTTTCTGTAGTAAATCTAAACATTTCTAATTTTGTCAATTTTGAATGTAAGTATTAAGACCTGTAAGAGAGTTGCCTTCATTACAAGACTAACCATTTTCTAGGTGTCTGGAAATTCAATAATCTGAAAATTAAAGGACCTCTTACTGTAAAGAATATCAATGGGCTTGATATCGGTAACATATACGAAAGAGCATTGAAACTGAATGATACGGATCTGCCAGAAATGACATTCGAGGATATTGTTTACGTAAGCTTGCTTCTTTAAAATAAACTTTTTTTAATAAAAGGTATGACTAAGTTTTTGCAAAATTGTTCATAACTAAATATTATGTAAATCATGTCACAGAAATCTAATTACTCGAGAATTGATGAATATTGGTTACTTTCTTGATCTCTTGCATTAACGAAATAGATCGAATTCTTATCAACTGGATAAGAGACTCGTGAAAGTTTTAACAAGTTAACGTCCGGATTCCAGACAGAGGTAAACATTTTCTGCATTGTGAATTGTGAAACTAAAGTTCGTGGCCAGTAGGTAACCAGTTCAAATAATCTTCAGACCTCTAGGTGGGTACAGTGGCGTAACGAAGAATACTAGCCCCCCATCCAGGGGCGGCTGTAGCCCCGGACTCCTGCCCGGGGCGGCAAATGTCAAGGGCGGCATTTGAATTATATTTGGAAAATATTTTTTGCTGCAAAAAATTTGATTTGAGGTATTGTTGGGTGTGAATTTGGTATTCAATTTAACATCTTATTTCCTTATTTTGTACTCTGTATGTTTAATGCCGGGTTTCTTTTACATTGAAACTTGAAGGGTTTGATTTATAACAATATATATATATATATATTGTTAATGTATCAGAGTGGCGCATTCAAGGGGTTTCCCAGGGTATGGACCTTCCCAAATCCCTTCATTTTTTCGATTGATTATAATCCTATGTGTATAGTACATAAAATTTAACTTGCTATTAATTTTATTAACTAATGCTAAATATTCAATAAATTTTTTAATTCCCAAAAATCGACAAAATCAAAATACGTAGAGCGGCGTATTGGAGCGTGGTACGAGAAGGGTGGACTTTCTACCTTCGACGCCCCCCTTGGAAAATTCCCGTGTGCGCACTGATATACGAATCATAATTTTTTGCTTTGGGTAGAGGGGCGGTATTTCCCATTTTTGTCCGGGGCGGCGAAACTTCTAGAGCCGGCCCTGCCCTCCCCCCGCAAAGTAAAGTTTTGGGCCCCAAGCCGAAATACGTATTTGGTGTTAGTCAGGCTTCGGGCCCCTAGAAAACCTGGGCCCCCACAATGCGGTGGTTGCGGGAGTGCGCGTTACGCCACTGGGTGGGTGTGTAAAATGACTACTGAATAAATAAACTTTTAATGAGGAATCTCTAATATCAGTTTAGATGAGTTTGTCAACGGTTGGCAAATTGAAAGCTACACCTGTAGAGAGCTTCAACTAAACTCCCCATGGTGACCCAAGGACTACTGTTCCCATCCATCTAAATTTTCGTTACCCTGGGTGCAGAGGTGCATGAGCAGATGATTGGTCAGGTGGTCAGTCTGATGCAAAAGCCCCCAGTGTTTAGTTCCCAAATAAACTTGGTGGTCGGCATGTCATGAGTTCGCGCCTAGTACCGCCTTTGTAAGGCATATTCATAAGATTTTATTCCTTTTGGATAACTTCATGTGCGAAGTTTTTATGTTGAAGTGTATTAAACTAAGACTAATAGCATATAAATATTTTAGATTATTTACCTTATAGTAAGCAAAATACTTAACCGTTTTGTGTGAAGACATTAGTATTTTTAGAATAACAAAGAACATAATCGGGTACATAGTCTTGATTTCTGTAAGTGTATTAAGACTTGTAGAATATGAAGGGAAAAATCTATTTTGTTTACATTTAATGATTGAAACAGCGATACGTTTGTTGCCAAATAAACTTATTCTAGCTCAATTCAACTTTACGTTGGGGGAAATAATTGTACTTAAAGACGAGGCAACATATATTTGCTTTGTGTGTCTAGTTCGTATTTGCATGTGTATAAAGTGTTTGTAATGCTTTATTTTCAAGCGCATTGTACCTTAATATCTTCAAATATTGTCTAAATTTACAGAAACTTAAATTCGGAGATATTATGTAATGCAGATTACTCTTCGAAAACTTTTTAACGAGTCCTTACACTATTGGAGGAAGGGGGATGGTATTCGTTGGCTCGTATTCTATTAACATTTGTTTCCATTTATTCAATTTTTGGGCCGAAGTTGCTTTCTAGAAAGTTGATCCGGCAGAATACAAGAGATTTGCAAAAAGTTTTAACTATATTTTAATGTATGCAATTTCATATTGGAATTGTTTTTTTAATACTGGAACTCTCAAAATCCGTTAATCTAGCACAACTTGACATTAAAAGAGATTAAATTTTCCCTTCTGTGAGTATACGAATAGATTGTATTTAATGCGATGGAAGGAGTGTTCACCTATTTTCGATTCAAATGCAATTAAGTTAGAAATCTTAATTTAACGGTCTTTCTTCAGATTCCCCAAACGTATAAAATTGAAACGAAATTGTATTAAATTATATTAGCTACATAACTCTTGGATTTTTATTCTTCTAGATTAAAGAACTTGAAAGCTACAACATCAATGGCATCAACATTGAAAAGGACTTGGTATTATTAAATAAGGCTCAAAACATAACCGGAAGGAAAGTGTTCCAAGAAATAATATTGGAAGAAAACAGCGTAATTGTTGAAACAGTAAACAACTTAAATATAAGCTTCTTAACTGAAACTGTTCTTAGAATAGGAAACCAAGCTTTGAAATCGAAAGTTTTTGATGGAAACGTCAAATTTAACAAATTAACAGTCAAAGGCTCTATAAACGACGTACCCATTTCTGAATTCGTTACTTTAAGTGGAAATGAGACGCTTTTGCAGTCTCGAGAGCTCATTAATGTCACTTTTAAGGATATAGATGCACATAATCTTCATGTAGTAGGAACAGTGAATGGAATTAACATAGAAAATATGATGCGAGATACAATGACTTATGGAGGTAAGTTTAAATCGTTTATTAATAAAGAGAATATAAACTGGCGCGGCGCGGCGCAATGTTGATTCCTGATGAGCTATTTATGGATTTCTTATTTTATTGCAGGTCATGAAGAAGTAACGGGTAAAAAAACTATAAAAGGAACAATACACGTGAGCAATGGTGACGATCTAAGGGTAGATAATATTAATGGTGTGAACATTGACAAGTTATGGGAAGACTCTGTTCTTTTGGATGTCCCCCAGACAATTGCAGGGACTAAAACTTTCAAATCGTCTGTATTTATCGATAATTTAAAATTCAAGACTATTGATGGCATATCAGAGGATCATATGAGAGATTGGATGTTGAAAAATACACCTCAAGTTGTGGAAAATGACGTAGTATTCACTAAAGGTCTCTCGATCAGGAATCTTACAGTCTTGGGCCAAATAAATGGTGAAGACATAAAAGAACTCGATGCTTCTATTGTGAAAACTAATGAACCTAGCGTTATAGAAGGTTCCATATCTTTTGAAAATCGCTTGATTTCTAATGGGGATGTATTGCTAACAGGATTAATACAAGGTATTGATCTTTCCGAAGAAGTTATAACGAGATTCGGTGATAAAGTAATAACTGGTGTGAAAACTTTTGCTCAAGATTTGGTTATTGAAAAAGATGCCACTGTCAACGGTTTTGTAGATGGCGTTTTAATTGAAGAATTATGTCAAAAGGCTCTCTTGATTAATGAACAAAACATTACACATTTGACTATTAAAGGAGATGTTACTTTCTTGCGTGGTGGACTGATTGGAGGTAAAGTTGCTGGTGTCGACTTGCAAGAGCTTCATAAAATTGCAGTAACTCTTGCTGATGATGGATTAAAGTTTCCTGGAGGAAAGACTTTTGAAAATCTCACAATAGAAGGGGTAAGTTTAACTTGTTCAATGCATTGCTTTTAAACTGGCTTTATATATAAATTTCACAGGCTGAAATGAAGCCACAAGGTTTCCGTAACTTGCACATAACTTGCGTAACAATATTCCCAACAACTGTATTTGCCAACTTTCAGAGTTTATCTTGTTTTTAACTTTGGAATAATTCTGTTTTTAGCCAGTCAAACTCGTAGGTACATTGGGAGGAGTGGATCTTCAATTACTGAATAGTACATACATGAGTCTTACAAGAAATCAAGAAATTCCAGCTCGAATGTCATTCGATGAAGTACACTTCAAAGGTATGTTGATGGAAAAAAATTGACTATACTTTTTTTCATACTTTCACTTACACGTGTATTTTTACTTGCAGAAACTCTCTCGGTCAAAAGGCTCAATACTGAAGATCAAAAAATAAACGATATTGATATTAGTAGTTTGAAAAGAGTCTTAAGAACGGACACAACTCAAACTGTAACTGCTGCGCATCACTTTGAAAATATAATAGTACGAGGTAAGTTAACTGCAGAAGTTTCTGTTTTAATGTTAATCTTTGAATTTTACTTTAGCACTCTTAAATTTCCTTAAATCTGATCTGGGAAAATTTTAATTGACGTACAATCCATACACTAGATAATACTTTAACATTAAAGAGCACCCAAATATTTATTTGAAGAGCTTGCATAAAAAGCCAGAGAATAAAAATTTGATTTCTCATTACTTCCCAAAATTGGAACTTTAAGGATGGGTTTGAAGATGCGTTTTATTGAATTAAAGTAATTGTAATTTATATAAGAATTTACTGCAGTCACATAAAAATAGTTCCAAAGCTATGAATTGAAATTTTATAACGGTTAAGGCCCCTGACTCTGTGTTAAACTCGACAATACTTAACAAGTTTCTAAAAATTAAATGACCGATTCAAAGTCCGAGTTAACTTCATGGTAGTTGACTTTATCGAACGCAAAAGAATAAAATAACTTAAATCCAGACTTCGTAATTTTAAATCCTCCAAATAATTGTAAAATTCAATTAGTTAACGGCTATTCACTTCACATTCAAAATAAGATTTTAATGGTTCCCTTTTTGTGAATTTAGCAAAATGAACTGGAGGTCTCATTCAACATATTTTGAATAGTCTTTCAACTCTTGATTCACAAGATTTATAATTCCATATAAGTAGCTTGAAAAGACTTAGAGAATTAAATATCGGCGACTTCTTTGGGTATTTCAAAGTGTAAGAATTTATCGTAGGTGATACAGATAATGTCTAATCAAATTGACTATAGGGTGAACTCTCCAATTCTCCTAACAAATTCTAAATTAATCTTTAAATGTAAAGAGTTGTCTTCTAAATTTCTATCAAAATATTACATACTTCAACACATTACATGCAGGTCGGGAATTTCATGGGAGTCTGGTCATTCTGTAAAATCGCAATAATTATATTTTCTCGACAAAACTTGCATCTTGTTTGTATTATGCACTCTCGGCAGTATATATAAAGTAAATACGGCCCTTTCGCTTTAGTGGTGGTTACGATAGCTTAGTGGTTATGGTCCCGGACACATGGCCGGAGTGTCTAGAGTACGATCCCTGGTACCACTTAAGATCCATGTAGAGGGGGCCAATGCACGTTAAATATGTCGCGGCTCAAACATCCTCCCTTTGTGAAGTTTGAAGTCGCTTGACAATGATTCAAAATTACGCGGTCCATTGCCAATAGCACTGCTTCTGCTTCAAAGCACAACTTTAAACACTCGCTGCCCCACGTTCTAGTGAAAGACTTCCTACGGGGAACGAAGTTTTAAGTGTTTGCAATATGTTAATGAGGCAGTGTGTTACTTGTATGTTAATCCAATACACTTGTATGTATGATTTTTATTGTATGCAGTTTTTCGTGCAAATAAAACTTAAGCTATTAAAACATACTACATTTAGCTATATCGAGTCTTCACGTGGCGTATTCAATATCTGCACTAACGTGATACTAATTCGACACACATTTTATCTATGAACATGCTGACCTAGATTGTAGCCCTAAAACTGGCTGTTAATATGCAGCTATAAGATTATTCAAAACTCAGCCTTTCTGATTTTCGTATAGAATTAATTGCTATGTTTACTATCTTTCAAGGCGACGTATTAGTTACTGGAAAAGTCAATGGCTTGGAAATTCCTAGCGGGTTGATGAGACACAATCATACGAATAAAATAGAGAGTTCAAAAATGTTTGAAAAACCTGTGCACGTAGAAGGCGATCTAGTAATGGATGAAGGAAAGAAAATTCAATCTGTAGATGTATCGAAATGGTTTCAGACGGCTGTTTTAAAAGACGGCGGTATATTCAAAATTGATGGCTTTAAAATTTTCAATAATTTGAGTCTGGTTAATGCAAGGTAAGTTGCGAGACCTGTTTTTATTGATTTTTCATTACATTATGAATTTGGGCATTTTAGACATCGGTTCTCTAAGTAATCCAAAGCGTTGAAAATTTTTGTTAAAGCTGATGTTATATAACGTTAATATAGATTACTTAAACGTTAAAACTAAAATTCAATTTTGTAATGAAATTTATTCGGTTGAGTTATCTTTTGAAATAAAGAGGTTATATTTGTGAACAAGACTCTGCAATTCCTACAAAAATCAAACGTGAGCAAATTACACCCAGAAACGTGTTGGTAATGTAACGTTTCCCTCCTAGCAGCTGTAAGATCGGCTTCCCTATGCAGCTAACATTACGCAGTTTATATCCCCACGTGCATCTAAAATATTGCAGGGTCCTTTCATCTGACATCACGCCGACAATCAACGGCCGTAAGCCAGATCTAGAGTGAAATTAGGGGTTCAAGAAGGGATCGCCCCGACCCCTTAGAGAGGGTCAGTTTGAAATATTCGAATAGAGATGTTTCCTCCTTCACCAATGACATTCTGTGGAATTGAGATATTCCGTAGTTTGAATAACTTGTAACTAAATGTAAATATTGTAATGGGGCTGTAGACGTAATAAATCATTCAAAATTTCTCGAGTCTCGCGCTACTCGTCAATTTTCCTAAATCGTCACAGTATACATTCCTGAAAACGAAATGGATGGAGGACCTCTATTCTAAAACCAGTCTGATATATTAAACTGAATATGACCCTATTCTGCGTGAATAGGGAAACATCGACAATTTGAGCATCTTGGACGACTGCTTAAAACGGGATGAAGTTTTAAAATGGGAATTTTTAGTATCGAAAAAATCCGATTACTTATGCTGCACATATTCTTTAAAGTTGTTTGTAGAATTGATAAAATCTTAAAGCAAATTTTTGTGTGTGTGAAACTCAATTTAAATTTACGACTATTTGATTCTCTTGCATATTCACACGTAGCTTACAAAGAGGGCATGACTAAGTTAACTCATTTTGGGATGAGACTTGGTGTAATAGTAGTACTCTCTAGGTTATTCAACAATCAATGTAATTCCGCCGAATGGCTAGTCAATTCAGATAAAATAGCATTCAAAATTCATGCTTGTGTTTGTATAATTAAGTTTCAATAGCCTCCAGCGACGCTGTAGAACAGTTGGTAGCACGCCTGCTTTCAATGCAGACGGGGTTCGAATCGTGCCACTAACTTTTTCTTTCCCACACATTTAATATTTTAAAATTAAATAAATTTACTTAAAAAATATTATTTAACAAACCTTTTTTTATATGTAAATTTTATTTCATAAAGTAAAAAAATTACTGTTAATTATATAAATATTTATATATTTTGTAAATATATTTTTATATTAAAATTTTTTATAAAATGTATTATAATAAATACTAAATGTGGAGATTTTATATACAAAAATTAGTTACAATAGTTTTATAATGTGAAATACAATATATTATAAATAAAATATTGTACAGTCAAAATAATTATTTTACAATCAAGTCTTTTTTATATATTTAATTTTTATTAATATTTTATATATTTAATTCTTTTAAATTTTAATTAAAAAAATTGAATTGGAAAAAAGGGTTGTGTGCTCGCGTGATTGAACTCTGTCCGCCTCTTGGAAAGCAGGCGTGCTACCAACTATGCTACTGCGACGCTGGAGGTGATTGAAACTTAATAGCCTTCGAAATTCATGCTTACGTTTTATACAATTATCTCTTAATTGGTTGGCCATTCGCTGGAACTGCATTCAGGGTTGAATACCCTAAAGGAGTACTACTACTGCAAAGTCTGGTCCCCAATTGAATTTCCTTTGTGGTGCCCTCCCCTTGTTAGATTCCACTCGTTTTGAATACAAAAATTCTGGATTCACAACTCTAAAATTTGATATTTCAGTCGACTTGAACTAAACTTACGGGCTCGAATTATTAGCCAATCGTTAAGGATATAGACCTGTAAAGTTTACTTTAAAATATTTATATTACAATAATCTATTGCATCAATTTATATTAAACGATATTTCTAGAGCTCAAATATAGCAAGCTAACCTACAAAATGCTACCTTTCATTGGTTTAACAAAACGTTGCTATTGATTTGAACTAGTTTGGCTTGTGAAGGTGAAATGTATAACTCAAAACTTTATACATACAGCCTTAAGTGAAATTGTATGATATTTCTTGATTTATAAAACTTTAAGTTATCTTTCATATTTTGAAGTCTAAATTTGCCACATGTGCATTCTCATCGTTGAATTGGTAAACTAGAATAATCTTTCATTTGCTGCATTTATTTTAAATGTTGTTTTTTTAGTGTTGGAGGCTTATTAAATGATTTGGAAATATCAAAAGACTCCCTTCTGATGACTTATGGAACACAAACGGTGACAGGCAAAAAAACTATAAGAGGAAACGTTGACATTGGTGGGTCTCTTACAGTGAACGGACTCGTCAATGGAATAGATCTTCTTGCTCTATCAACAAGAACCCTTCAACGAGGTCGTGAAAATACAATAACCGGTATTAAACAATTTAGTGAACCTCTAACTGTTGATTCCCTTGAAGCACCAACAGTTGCTGGAGTTGATATAAAGGAATTAAAGAGAAAAATAGACCATAACATAGACTTCGAGCCGTTGAAAAACAGACTCCAGGAAATTGGAGATGTCGTCACAAAAATGAACGATGCCATTAATAGTAAGTGTAAAATTGTCGATTATTCAATAGTATGTCGATTCACCATATCGATTATTAAATAGTAATTATTTATGTAATTGTATTGACTTTTTACTTGCAGAACAAGCAATCGTGTTCCAGTATTATGAATTATTTCAAGAATTTAACATTCCCATGGCCTATAATTTGTTATATGTATACGGTGATGATTGCGGAGAATTGCTGTTACTTTTGGACAACTCGAGTTCAATAGCACACTGCTCAAGCATACTTCTGTTAGAGTTTAGTCATGAGCAGGGAATATTTATAGCCCATCCTCAGGTACATTTCATTAAATTAACACATTTATGAGTAAATTGAGTATAACTTTGTACTTTGCCTCGCACTTAGATAAGTCTGGCTTTTTTCCTGAACAATGATTAAATTGCTTGATTTTTCACTTTTCAAATATCTAAATGTATTCTGTAAATATTCATCTAAAATTGTATATTACAGCAGCATTAGAATTCAATTTTTAAACTGAAGTTTGACTACATTTTAGGAACTAGTGGCTTCATCTGCTGTTACTGTAAAAAGTATATTCGTTTGGGGCTCCACCTATTTATTCGTTGCCAATCAAAATTCTAACTCTTTGTGCTCAAATGGGGCAGACTCGGGTAAGTTTCCTTTGAATGTCGTCCAAACCTAGTTTTTGATATTGTCAAATGGCTACTGGCATAATTATAGTGACGCATCTTTTTCGCCATTTTATATACGAAAGAGTATCGGTACAGTCATTCTCAACACGGTACTTAACAATAAAGTAACTGCGTGTTAAGCAATCTAGTGTGGTCATGGTCTCAAGCTATTTCTTTCGGATTTAGGATTCGAATCCTATTGACACTAGACTCCTCGTGTAGAGGTATGTTTAATCTGAGGCTCAAAGTCCTTACAGCCAGATCGCATGTCTTCGTTACTTGAACGAGGTTCATTACCGAGGTCCGTTGCCAGTTGAGTTCAAGTTTCAAAGTGCGACATTAAGTTAATCAAATGATGAAAAGGGAATTGCACAATCGATCCATTAAATTTTTGGCGCCAAAATTCTAGAATACGTTCTGTTTACCCCAACGTGTTTGGTAACTGGAATATGTGAAACGAAACGTCAAGATTTGTTTTCGTCAGCGTTCGTGAATCGGATTAAAGCGGAAGTGTGAATTAAATAACTTTCGCATTCTCAAAGAAACTAGACTACGGTTTTTGAACCCAACTTTAGTAACGGCTGCAAATTATTCAATTTATTTCCCATTAATCTTTATTCAAATCTTGGTTCACAAACTGAAGTGTTGCTTGAATTCTCAAATTCTGTCAGATGTTCACTTTTGGTATTTGAGTTGTGTTACGAATTTTGCAGAACAATACTAAAAGAGAATAAAATTAACATGCAAAAGCATCGCGCGCTCGGTACGCAGTTTTTGATAAAGAAAATTAACTTGAATGTACGTTTGCGAAGTGAATATTTCTTCTGTAAAAGATGCCGCTTCACAATAAAGAG
Source organism: Trichonephila inaurata madagascariensis (assembly GCA_019973955.1). Classification (NCBI taxonomy): domain Eukaryota; kingdom Metazoa; phylum Arthropoda; class Arachnida; order Araneae; family Nephilidae; genus Trichonephila; species Trichonephila inaurata. The sequence goes on along the minus strand of BMAV01022243.1, from coordinate 454,144 downwards.
CTCCACGGAAAAAACTTATTTGTATGGCATTCTACTAGCATTTTTCAAACTTTACACTTCAGTATAAACTTCTCTGTGCATTCAATGTCGAATAAAGAATTTACAGTGGCTCAAACAATTGAGAGTACCTTACTCGATTAATCTCAAACTATTTGTTATGGGTAAAAAATAAACATGCCAACATTTTTTGGTAATGTATTTATATTGAAAGTAAAAATAAAGTCGGCTTGAAAACTTCCAAAATGAAAAGTTTCGAAAGAATTTTAAATAAACCTATGCAAATTTTTTACCTCCAAATTGAACACCAAAGAAATTTTTGTAATATCTAGCATGCAAACTGCTAATATTTAGTTACATAATATTTAGTTACATGTACTTATACTTTTATAATGGCCTTTAAACGTCATGGTACCGATTCGACCAACTCTTTGGTGGTATCTGAAGGCACCTTACTCCATTCTTGTAATGCTCGTTTTAAATGGGGTTTTGTTTCTAAGTATGCGTTTTTGGAGCGTTGTTTCGAGTATAGGCCACAGAATTTCAATGGTATTGATGCCGGGGGTCTGGTGTATGAAACTGTTAGACTCCTCATTTTGATGATACCTGCCGTGTGTTTGGGGTTGTCCCGCTGGGAAAATTTCAATCTAAACTCAAATTTTTAGCACTGCAGATTGTAAAGTAAACTGTTTCATGATGCCATCCATAAAAATATTTCCTTCCCCGGATGGAGTCCCCCATGTCAGGGCGTAACTTTTTGGATCAAAGCGGTATTGAGCTTTCTCCATACGGTGCAATGGCAGTCGCTGTCAAATGTTGAATTTACTTTCATCAAATGTATAACTTTCTTCCAAAGTTGTTGGTCTTCAATTTTTTTATAAAAACAAACGCTTTTCGGATTTTGCGAACTGATGAACGGTTTCTTTCTGACATATCTACTCTTGTATTCAGCTTGTCTAATTACATTTTGCACAGTTTCAGCACTTCTGCCTATGGTTTCAAAGTTTCTGCAGAAAGTTTGACTACATGTACTTTAGGATAAATCATTTCTTTCATAGTCTTCCTTTTTGCGACATCACTCGAATACCTTTCCTTCCACTTTCTGGGTTATTTTTGATCGATCCATTTTTAAATTTGATAGTAATTTTCTGGACATAAGTGTGGTTTTATCAATTTCGGTTACTTCACGATAAGGATTTTTCTTTAAATCGATCAGAATTTCTTACGTCAATACTAAGTTCATCTAACAAACTTAATAGCACAAAAATGATCGTTTGAAAGGTTTGAGATTACGCAAAAATTAAATACACTTCTACAACATAAAACGACGCACCAAGAACGAGTCGTCCGATTGACACAAAAATCGGTGGGTAGAAAGAATATGTACAGAATAGAAAATGATTAAAATTTCGGAAAAATTGAACAGTTTCTTTCAGTTACATAGTTACAAAGTAACGAGCTCAATAAAGTGTTGACCTACCTCTAGTCTGGATGCAAGCTGTCCCGTCGTGCAATAGTGGTAAAGCACCCTGGTGGTCTCCTGCTGTATTTCTTGACAATTTTTTTCAAATTGACGGGTTAGGTCATTAATATTCCCTGTTAGATACAATCGCCTTCCCATCATATCCTAGACATACTCGATTGAGAGATCTGGCTGACCAAGGAAGTATTTGACAAGTTGTAAGACAGTTCATAGTAACGCATACCGTATGTAGTCTGGCATTATTTTGCTGAAAAATGAGACCAGGGTGCTGATAAAGAATGGTAGCAAAACAGTTCTTAGAATGTCGTCAACGTACCATTGTGTAGCAAGTGTGCTCTAATGACGACCAAAGGGGTCCGGCTGTCAAAAGAAATAGCGTCTCAGACGAAAACTCCTGGTTGAGGGCCTGTGTGGCGTGCGTTAGTGAAATCAGGATCGGCACGCTACCCTGGGCCGTCGCTTAACACTATAGTTCCCCAGTCAGCATGATTCCAATCTGATCGAGCTAAGCATCACTATAATCTGGCTCGATAACGTGCAGGCGAAAATGGCAGGTGGCGTAGCGTTCGATACGAACGTAAATTTCGCTCTTTCAGCCGTCTGTGAATACTCGTGGTGTACACTCGTGTGCGTGTAGTACGTCTGATGGTTGATAACAATGAATCGGAAACCATGACAGCTGAACTGACAATCTGTCCTCCCGATCTGCTGTGGCCCTAAGTCGACCGCTACCATGACACTGAAATCTGCCATTTTCCACCCATTCCTGCCAGCATCTTCTGATGGCCGCATCGCTTCGACCCTTATGACTAGTGATTCTCAGATTTTCCCAACCTGCCTCTTGCGGTTCAATGATACCTCTTTCAAACTCTGACAGTTGCTCATAATGAGCTCTAATCCCTAGGTAAGGCATTTTTTTCAGTCATTGAAAGGTATCCTAAATTGTAATGCAACAGAAATTTTGACCATCAGACTGAGAATCTCTTCTTATGGACACATGCTGATAGCGCAGTTCCGATGCACTGTAGCTCCCGCTATTCATTCATTGAACACCAAATTGTAATCATTTGCATGTTCGGTATTTCATTACAAACGGGCAACTCCTTCTTGGTGCTTAGTGGGGTTTTTTGTATAAATATCAAAGTAGAAAATATATAGTTAGAAGTATTAAGTAAACATATGCAGATTTTTACCAAAAAAAATTGAGAACATGTTTATGGAAAATAGGTTTAACTACTAAGACTTTTAATTTCAAAGTTTTTTGATTTTTATTTCTTTAAATTACACCATTTGAAAGTGCAAAAAAAATTAACACGTTGGCACTTGTTATTTTTAATGAAAGTCTAATTTTATCAAGTAAGGCATCCTCGATTGTTTGTGCTACTGTACATACTATGATTGAATCTTAAAAAATTGTATTTTTATTTAAATAAGTTTCCGAAGAGCCGATCACAATATCCCAGATGGTAATTACCCCTGCACGATTTTCCTAAACTCTAAGTAGCGGAGTGATTTTGATCGTGAAATCGTGGCCGGCGTTGTTGAATCTCGGGTTCAAAACCTGTAATCACTGAAGACCTGACGTATAGAAGAGCTGATGCACGTTAAATCGGAGGCTCAAACCCCCTCAAATTCACGTAGTGGGGAAGTTGAGAGTAAAGTTTCAGTTCGAGTTTCGTCCCCGTTACCTGACCACGGTTCAAATTATGAGGTCCTTTGCCGTTTACTCATGTTTACTTAGCCGTATTTAGAAGTAATCTAAAGTCCACTCATTAGTTAACAAATAGGTTTTCAGTACGTCAGTCTAAAAATAAACTCCTCTACTTGCAGGATCTGAAGATACAACAAGCGATATCTACATTTGGCATGGAAACCAATTTGAATTATTTCAAAGAATAGAAATTCGTCCCATCGCGCACATGGTAGTGTTCTATGATGGGAACTTATGCTGTGTAGTATACATTGAACTCCAAGAATGCAAAGTATACTGTTCTGAAGGCAATGGCATGCACTTTCAATTTAGAGAAACTTTGCCTACAAGTGGAGGAAAAAAAGTTAGTAAATATTTTTTAATTAAAGCTTATTTCTTTAATATACACGCTTAATGAAAACTGGTAGATATATGTAGTGGGAAAATAGAATTAAATTTGCATAACGCTCGAGTGTAAAGCCGATGCACGATAAATGTGCCGAGACTTTAAGTCCTCGAGTTGGCATGATGTGGAAGTTAAAGCAGCGATTCCCAAAATGGTCTATATGGTAATGTTTAGAATATAGAACAGATTTTGAAATCATTTATGAAGGAAAATCTTCCATAAACGGTACTTCAGGATATTTGATCTTGGCTAAGACTAAGTTTTAAAGGTTTATCTTAATTTTAATGTGGTTTTTTAGAATAGTTTCGCAACTTAAACGCATTTAATTCAGTTCCGAATTCATTAAGGAATATTCCCTAATCTCTTGAACTACTTATAGGATCGGGATATACACGCCGTATGGAGTAAGAGTTCAGTGTTATAACGCGTTGAAATCTGGAAATTTATAATTTACAGCAACTATTCAGCTTTCTCTTTATATAGTCAATGAATTTCATAACTCTAGAAAATTTCATTTACTGGCTTGCACTAAATTAACTTCACATTCTTTATAGGCATCCATTATTCAAGCAGATGAGAAAATAATTATGGCAATCTCGGCTGATGTACTTGATGCATGGGGTGACTTGGAAGGCGCAAAATCAGTCGACATCTACTACTGGAATTTCGAGCTCTCTGCATTTTCCAGTGCTAAGCAAGTTATTGGGTCTACTTTTGCTCAATCAGTCCTCTTGATGAGTTATGCAAATGAATATTCTTCTTCAAACATATTTTTGGTTGTAGCAGAGGGTAGAATTCCTAAAGTGCAAAATGAACCAAATCTCAAAATTTATAGGTAACAATTTTTATCTAGTATTTTGAGAACCGGTTTTTATTTTCTACTAACAGTTTTACGTTGTAACATAAACTGCAACAGGTGCAAAATTTAGTTCATGCAATTTTATAATACTAAACTCTGCTGATGGATGCATTGTCCTGAATTTGGAATAATCAAAATGGGTATATAGAATTAAATATAAAGTCAATATTCTTGTGTGCAGCTCTGTAGTTTGCATTAGCAGGATAAATTCTAGTGCTAAGATTTCTTGCCTGTGTTCCTACTTTGGCATGCTTTGAACTTTGGCTTACTTCAAAGTCTTAATAAATGAAATACTTTGTAAAATCGCTTGTGTAAGCCATCATTTTTCGGAATCGAAATTACGTACTTGTATTTAGAAGACTAGAAATGGTTTTATGAATATAATAAGACTTCCACTTGGAGATAAGTGAAATCTTTAAATAATTAGCGAAAGTAATTTGTTTCACCTTGAATCTTAAATCGACTTGTGCTCGAATTTGAGCATTTGCATCAGTCATCGGTGGGTATCGTGTAGTTCCAATGCAACATTTAAAATGAATTGGAATTGCCTCACATAAATGTTCTATCCACTTTAAATAAACTAGATTCAAAATATTAGAATGCAAAAGGGACATCTGCAATGAATAACTTCAAGTGAATAGTGAATTTATTAATGTACAATTGGCGAGAGAATAGATGCTGCTTGACGCGAATAATGGAGAGTGTGTGAACACTGTCAATGGCATTTTTGATGCGACAGAGGCATAAATGTTGCCAATATTGACAATTACATGACCGATTAGTATGTCGCATGACAAATATTTAGAGATTTTATTCAGTAAATACCGCTTACAAATTAGCACTTATGCCATCAGTACACGACCTCTTCAGTATATTTTAATACGTTTAAAAATCATTTAGTGCAGAGCACATTTCTGAATGCCCAGCTGTCATCGATGAAGTCACAGAGCACAATCTGTGGAGTCTCGGCAATGCCGAAACGGAAGAAACGACACCATTCATAATTTGATTTGAGGGATCTTGAGTTAAATGAAGTCAAAATTATTTGTATATTTCAAACTTGGGTAACCTGCAGTATCTAATGTACCCCCAAAACATTGGCTTCAGATTCTATTTTTGGCTTTTAAGATTTAGTATTAAAGCACTCTCATTTGGCTACACTAATCTAAAAATTTATCAGTTAAATTAATCTTAAATGCTTTAAAATTTTTATTTTATAGGTTTGATGGCAAGAGTAACTTATTTATGAAATATCAAGAAATTGAAGACTACGGCGAATTGGAATGGATTGTATTGCAGACCGGAGAACTTGTACTTTTCGTTTTGAATTCACACCAAGGGAAATTGAAATTGTATCAATACAAAGGTGCATCTGGATTTGTCAACATAGATACTATAAACAGCTTGGGTAAGTGAAATTTGCAGTTAACTTGTTGCAAATTATAAAGCTGGGGGGAGGAGAGGAGAGTCTAAGATCAACACGCGATATTGGAGAGGTTTATATCGCACTATGCCTAAAGCATACTCTTTCGGCTCTTCTATTTAACCAGAGTGGTTCTAGTCGTGAACTCAAGGCGATGGGGTTCGAATCGGGGAGATAAAGGGACTGATGGATGTCAAACCTATTGAAGTCGAAAGACCTTATATTGACGTAGTGTGGAGGCAAGAAGACAAGATGCCAGCTCGGGTATTGTCCTATTCACTTAAACCTGGTCCACAATTACGACATCCGTCACCAGCAGCTCTCGCTTACTTTTGGGGTTCAACGTAAATAAGAGCTCGCAGTCAATGATACGTTAATTATATAATTAACTTAATCGGGAAAAATTCTGTGTACAAATAAGAATCCTTGGAGGCAAATAAGAAATGTTGCTCATGAGTATTGGAAATTTCTGGGATCAGAAGGTATATGTAAGAAACTAATTTTTTAATAAAAAAAATCGAAACTAGAATAACGCAATTCAAACTTCCCCGATTTTATGAATTACCCCCACATATTAACTGAATGTCTGTAGGACGTGGGTTTTAAATGGGAGCCGTATTCGGAATATTTTTCATACATGGAAAATTGCTCAATCATGAATACATTGTAACTCTTCTATACGCGTTAGAAGACATGAACTTTGAAAATTACTTACACAATACTTCTAAGACTCCAGAATGCATAAACGTAAGCATGTGCTTAGGTCCATGCTTATAAAGTGTTAAATTTAAGTTGGGTTTCAAGCTCTTGAAGTAAACCGCTTTGAATACTTCATACTAAAGAATGCCAGTGGCGTAACATAAGGTGACCACTCGTCCTCCTTTAAGGAGGGCAGTCGTCTTATAGATTTATTTGAAGTATCCTACTTGTTCTCCTTTTCAATATTTTAAAACTAATCTGTAAATCTTTGTATTCAGAGATTCCAGATCGAACTGTTCCGCATAATGTGCCAGTATAGTACGAATTATCAGATATTAATGTTTTTTGTACATAATCGGGTATCTATTTTCCACGGAATGATTCAAAAGATTGATGGTAAACGTATCCTTCAAATCTTATTTTTATTGAAGGACAAATTTCAGCTGCAGTCTTATTTTGAAGAAATTTATTCCTTTTTATAAAGAAAAAATTGTCAAACTTGGAAGTATCAAATCCAAGCATAACGGAAAAGTTTACCAAAGAAATGCAGAATGTTTACCAAACGTGTTTCTAATGTGAGAGTAAATTGGGCAGATTTAGAAAATTGAGTTTTTATCGACATAAATACCAGATATTAAAACCGATGAAAATTATCCGCTTAAATAAATTGGGAGCCTGAATTTACGTATTTAAATTCTGGTAAATTATAACTATAGGAAAATCGGCATGTGTTGAAATAAACCATTTAAAAAACATTCCTTATGGGAAAATTTAGTTATTCTTGAATTTACATTGTGCTGCCCTGTAACTGATGCAGCAGTCGAAAGATTTTTAATTGGTAATGACTTTTGGACAAGTGAGAAATACTTCAGCTGTAGCACTTACCGTAAAATTCAATACGAGGGATTTCTCTTGCTCAGAAATTTCTAATATTAGAAAATGATGTAACGACAAAATTCATTAAATGGAAAAATAATTTAAATAAAAGAAATGTAAGCGCAATTAGTGTATTTTTGTTTTATGTTTCATATATTTACGTTGTAAATTGTCCATCCTTTTCCTTTTAAAAATTGGTCACCTTGAGTAAAGGAGAATATTAAGGCACCCCTTCAGTCTAGTTTTGTGCCTTTAGTCAGATCTTGCAAAGAATTACAAAACCATAACATGGATTTTGGGCCCCCTCCCTAAAGTCCTGGCACCGCCCTGCCACGATGCGAGGTGTGTACGTTATGCCACTGAAGAATGCATTTAGTGACTGAAAACCAGATAATCATTGAGCAAACTTCAAATAGTAATGGTTGCTTATTTTCTCAAATACAAATCTTCCTTTTACAGGATCTGTGAATATCCATCCATTCATCAGACACGAAGATAAGGAAGGTGTAGATCACTTCCTGGCTCTGGCTGGCCCCCGAGCTTTGATGGCTCAGCCTTCACAAGGAACGGATTATGCTAAACTTTTGAAGTCTAAAATGAAAGGAAATCGTTATTTTATTAACAACGAATTGTTTTAATCTAACCTGTTATTTTTAATAAATATTTATCCTAAAAATGCCTACTTTGAGTTTTTTAATGCGATATCGATTAATTTGTAAGTTTGAGAACACGAAATGGTCTGTTACTCTCGTACTATGAACATATCGACTAATTTGACGTAAAAATCCTAAATTTAAGCAGGAACTGCCCCTAAATTTTAAATTGCAAATATGCAGGATACACGCGTTTCTCGGTTATAAATATTTAAATGCCCTTCTAAACAGAGTATTTAAGTTAAAAAAAATATTTCTCAATGTCTTTGTGGTAACAAAGTATAAAAATGCAAAATATGAAATGTGACTGCAGTTAGCTTCAATAGAGACCTAGACTTCGACGGTTTTTGTGGGGAAAAATGTAAACGCGTATATCCCCAGTTATTAAATATTGTGCAATGATAAATGACAACTGGAGCAAGAATTAATGAATAAATTACGTTAATGCTAAAAAATTTTAACAAGTACGGTATTTTAAATTAAAGCGATTATAACATTGATCTAACTTAAACATTACTTCAAGATTATTTTTCTAAAGCTTTTTCGGATGAGGTCCCCCGAAAACGCCTTGGTTTTAAAGGTTTCGTGAGTCTTCAAAGGTTGAACACCACTGGCGTAGAAAAACATTTTTAAAGGAGTTCCGCGAATCAAATTGTATACAGGGTGTATCTAAAGTCCTGGTCAAAACTTTAAGGGATGATGGTACACATAAAGACAAACAATAGTAAACGGGAAACTTAGGGTCCCCAAACGTCTTCCGAAGGAGATGGGTGCCATTCAAGTCTAGGATCCAAAATTTCAAATGATTATAAGAAACGGGAAAAATGGCTCGATTCGTTAGCGGCTTTCACTAAAATTATTGTCAGTATTTTCTTGAAAAATTTTAAAGATAAAGCTCAAAAAATGTCGATAGAGGGGGCTCTTTAGACTTTGGAGTAACGAACAATTATTTTTTAATGTTATTTTTTGTATCACATTAAATGCTTTCAAAAGCTTAGAATTAGACTTAAATTTTGAGCTCAACCTGATTCGTTGGGGGTGGTTAAGTAGCGCAAACTCGACTATGTTCAGGAGATGAAATCTGAAACTCCCTTCCTCTGAACAGAGTTAAGTTATTCCCGATCTTGGTGTCGTAGACCACGCAGCAACTACCTCCTACACGTAAAAATAAACGAGAGGGGTGACAAAATTAAAAAAATTATTCATAATACACATGAATAACTTCTCTGCTCAAAATAAAAATGAACTTAACGTACGCACGTAGTGCGTACGAATGAAGGTTGAATGAATGATGACACGTAGAAAATGGTACACGCAAGATTTTCTTGAGGAATTGCAAACTGCTCAAAAATGTGCCCTCCAGCAAAGATGCAGGCCTCGCACCGTCTGCGGAGGGACTGTCGAACATTAGCAAATACCCCAAGCATCTCCCGGATATCGCCTGCTACGACAGCAATTCTCGCAATCAGGGCCTCATCGGAGTCGACGGGGCTTGCGTAAACAAAATTCTCCATATGGCCCCAGAGGAAGAAGTCTAGGCAGGAGAGGTCAGGCAAGCGTGCCGGCCAATTTACCGGACCACCCCATCCAATCCCTCGCCCTGGATATGCTGTATCCAATGCACTTCGCACATCTGAGGGAGCTCCACGTTTGGATCGATCATGAGTGATTATAGCGAAAATATGGACTTCTCGCCGTCAAGACAAGCGGAAATTGCTGCCTGCGAAAAGCTTAGAAATACAGTCACTGGTATCTCAGCCCTTCACAAGTCACTGCTCAATGAAAGCCTTGCACGTTCACCTAGCCCCAGGAATTCCTTCATCGAACTCTACCGGATGAGCACCCAAGCCATGGCTATGAAAAAGGAGGAAATGGTAAGTGAGCTTAAAACTCTTCCCCCCATGCACTAGAACTGATTGCAATGAGCATAAAATTCCCACTACCTTGGTAGTTGAAGAAATTGATTCTAATCCCATTTCCGAAGAAAAAAACCGAGTGAAGTTAAAAAGAAAAAGTTAAGCAAAAAGCGCAAAAATAAAAGCAAGGAATCCACGGAAGAGTTTATCTTTCCTAAAAAAGACGGCCAAGCCCGCGTTTCCCCCATCACTACCCAGGATCCCATAGAAACGAGAAATAATTTCTCGGACTTAAAACAGGATGTCGAGCATCCACTCCCGACTAATAGTAATGTAACTTCCGATGTAGTTACCCCCACGACTAAACTTCCTCCCCCTGTCATGCTTAAAATCAAAGAATTTCCGCGATCAAATTAAATTTTCGAAAAATTCCCAAAAATTCGCAATAGAACTGCCGGTGATGTAATTAAAATTTTCTCAAATGATCTTGAAGAATATCAAACTCTTATCCACTTGGAAGCGAATGAAGAATTCGAATTTTATGTAATTAACCGTAAACCTAACAAACCGATAAAAGCTGTAATAAAAAGTCTCCAGAGTTCCTCTAAAATTGAGGATATCACAAACGATTTAGCAGAAGGTTTTGTAATTGAAGGCTGCACGCAGCTTATATCGAAAAGAACAAAAATCCCCTTCCATATTTTCTAGTACTTCTCCCGAGAAACGCCAATAATACCAAAATATTTGATTTAACAAAATTAGGTTACTTACAAGTGAAAGTAGATGGTTACCTCGTAAGAGGAATAACCCAATGCTTCAACTGTAATAACTTCATACTGCCGCTAACTGCCATATGAAACCCAGATGTTTAAAATGCGGTAAAGAGCACGCTACGAGAAACTGCCAAATTAAAGAAAGACAGGAAAACCCCTTTTGTATTAACTGCGAGGGCTACGGTCATTCGGCATGTTATACAAAACGTCCCAAATTCCCACAACCAACGAAAGGTGCCCCCTTCGCTGACCCAATGGAAAAAAAATTTCGCCAGTAAATGGATTAAAGAGGGAATTTCCTTCGCTAACATTGTTAGTGGAGAAATCCCCAGTCAAACCCCTACTGAAAATGAAAATAAAAATGATAACAGAAAAGATTCCCCCGTGGATTCCTTAGCCAAGAAAATAATACCTCTGACTTAATACAAGTTCTGGAACTTTTAATGTCATTTCAAACCTAGTAAAGAAAAATCCTAAAATTCTCTATCTTCTCTCTAAATTTAAAAATGCAAATTCGGACGAAGAAAACCTGCCTTCTAGCAGAAGCTCTCATGGATAAAGTTTAATCTCGCATTATTTTAATCTTTAAATTCCCTCTTAGATATTTTCTCTAATAGTTGTCTTTAAAATATTATTATTTTAAGTCAAAGTGTGTGTTAGTGCAGTTTAAAAGCTCACTTCCAACCTCCAATCAAAACCCTCTTCCATAGCACCACTCTCATTGAATCTCCACTCCTGAAGTCACGCCCTCCTCTCCCAACCAAAGCTGCAATACCATGAACATCGAATATCCAGATGGAGGGTTGAAGACTGCTGGCGCAGTCTAGGTACCTCATTCCCAAAATCCGTCAAATCATCCGTCGCACATCTGAGTTAAAATGGGCAGGCGCTCAGTCATGTTGGAACCACATACAAGCCTTTATGTTGGCTGGAACACTTTGCATTAGAACTTTACATCCTTGCATACAATTAGCACCATACAGTTAAATCCTTTGGTAGTGCATTTTGCATGCAAATCGGGTGATTTACATAATCGTGTATTTTTGAGGGGAGAAATTGCTCGTGTCTGTTATAACTTTTTATTTAGTTTGGTCATCCTTCTCGTTTATTTTTCGTTTAGTGGCTGCCTAGTCTACGACCGAGCATCGAAGATCTTGAAAAACCGAACTGTCTAGAGGAGAGTTCACCTCCTGAACACAGTTGAGTGTGCGCTACTTAACCACCCTCAACTATTCAAATTTTAAGCTTAAATCTAAGCTTTTGAAAGCATTCAAGAAAATACTGACAATAATTTTAGCGAAAACCACTAACGAATCGACCCATTTTTCCGTTTTTTATAATCATTTGAAATTTCGGAACCTAGACTTGAATGTGTGGCACCCATCTCCTTCGGAAGACGTTTGGGAGCCAAAGTTTCCTGTTTACTATTGTTTGTCTTGATGTGTACTATCACTTAAAGTTTTGCCGCAGAGTTTCGTTACACTCTGTACATACGAAAAGAAACTATACTATACAAAATTGTAACTATATGAACACTGTGTGTGTCGGGGTAATTTGGAGCTATATTTATCAAATTCTAATTCCAGTTTTCAGTGGAATATCATTTACTCGAACATATATTTCTACAGTTTGGATTGCGGGGTCACAAATAGCTTTCGAAAAATAAAAATATTAATCTCTGTAGAATTTTCATGTCATTCCCTCGGGTTTGCCTTTTAGCAAGATTTGACCTCAAGGTGCCAGAGTGATTCTTTCTCCCGGGGGAGGGGGAGCTACCCTTTTGAGAACAAGAGTGACGCTCCCCGGGGTGCCTTGACTAGTATTTTTAACGCTTTTTGTGTCCCATTCTTGTTTGTTCTGTGAAAAAAAAAACAAGATTCTGATGCATATAATTAACAAATGTTTGATGTAGACTAACCAAATATACTTTCCGCAGTTGTAGCTGAAATACATCAATCACAAAACCATTTTTTTTTCTCCCCCTCCAAGAACAGTTGTAATAAGATTAAGTTGGTTCAAAATACATATATTGAACAATTGATTAGGTTAGAACTTGAAAGATCTTTAGCCCTCAAGTTGACGTTCAGACTAGTTATGATTCTGGTTAATTTAAGGAATTAAAGATTATATTCCACTTAAAACCTATGAATATACAATAACGTAACGTGAAGTTTAAATCCTATGACATTTAAGGGGACGGTGGCCCATTAAAATAGATTTTTTAAATTGTTAGCTTAATTACTTGAAATTGGAATCAATATAGCAAAATATTTTTAAAATTTAAATGTTTTTTTTAAATATAAACTGATTTTTAGAAAATTTTTTAGCTATTTTTAAAAATGCTCCTTTTGCTCATTAGTTAAGATATGTAGGCAATTTTTGTTTTGTATACATATTTTTGAACTACAAAATCTATGCATGGATTTTAAACTCGGAATAAAATTTAATGAAGAGAATTTTTCTATACTATATGAAATATTTCACCAACTGTCACGCATTCAAGGTATTCAAAACGGCTCAATGATTCGTTGAATTTTTTAAAAAACTAATGCACAAATTTGTGAATTATTATTTTTTATAAGTTGTGAAAATTTCAGAGATGTGACGTAATATGAAATGAAAGGAGCATTTTACGTAACAATGAAAAGAAAATTTACGAACCAAGAAAAGTACATTTATTTGTGTAAAATAACTCGGTAATCATTTATCAAAATGACAAATTCTTTCACAAAATTATTCTATGAAGTATAAAGAATATTGTAAACACAAAATCGCAATTTTGACCATAATTTTATTTTGTGAAAGTCCACCATCCCCTTAAAACTGTGAGGGATAACTTGTGCATTTTGAGAGTGAGATTAAGCTCTGATACAGTACACTTAAGACTATGAAGGTCCATCGTTAATATTGCCTTGTATACCCTTTCCAATGTTCCAATTTTAATGTTTCAAATTGGATTTTAATGTTAATTAAATGTATTTATATCCTTGTATATTTTTATTTAACTTGAAAGAATAAATTGCTACAATTATACTTCAGACGCATATTAAACTAAACCTTTATGTAAACAAGGGAATATTTTAACCCGAGTTAACTTTCTCTCAAACTATTGTCGAAAGCTTGTTTAGATAAATCTGTACTAATTAATCTATGCGGAAATTTATCGACCGAAAGGCCATCGACGCAAAGTTTTCTGTAATATGGATCGCGCCTACGTATCTCTGGCTCCCACACCCAGTAAAACCAGGCCTCCTTATAAGGCTGTTAGGCCCACGACAAATAAAGCACTCCCACATTTTAATTCCAACTCTGTTCATCTTATTTCCGAACCTTGAACTGCATTCCTTGACATTCGATAGAAGGGTTTCTTTGTGTTTTCAGACTATAATTCAATAAGGAACAAAATAGAGTTCAGTTTTTCATTTTTTACTCTAAAGTTGTGTTTATCCCATCAATTGAATTCAGTTTTGTGAACATCTAACTGTTAAGCAGAGGCAGTTACTAGTTTTCATTAATTCTTGAAGAAAGAATAGATTTTATAGAGCTGATTTATTGCCCTTTACTCTTGCTTGGTTCTTAAGTTTCTACGATTTAATTTTATAAGTTAAGGATCAAAGACGGGATAAAGCTTGCGAGATTGTAAAAATAAGAATGTATTGCTTTATTTATGTAGGACGCTCGTCTATATTTGAAAATCGGAAAGTTGAATAATTTAAATGAAAATATTAGGATATACTTGATAAGTGAAAACCAGTTTTTTGAAGTTTCGTAACTAATGCTTAGGAGTTTTGTTATGTAAAGAAAACGCACACACACTGAATTATTTTTTTTGTAACTTTCGAGGTTTGAAATACTCTGGATTCATAAAGATAACTATCACACAGTTCACAATATCAACTTTGTTTTTTCATAATTTAAATGTAAGTATAATTAAGTATAATTTTTCCCCAAATCTTTTCCTTATAAGAGGATTTCTAGAACTCTTAAATTCTTCATCGGATTTCACATAACTTTAAATTCGCTTAATACTAATGGATTTCAAAAATCATTACGCATTTAAATTCTATTTTTTTGTGTAGCAAAAGCATCGATTATTTGAAAATGCATACACAAATCGTGTTAGATCGGTGACTTTAATGCTGTTTTCGGTTAATGTTAAAGAATAGGACCCGAATTTGGAACATTTTTTCGGATAAAAGAAATGAAAAAGTAATATGATATGGTTTCACTATCCTTTAGAGAGCAGTATTTTTTATCATGCTTCCCATTTTTAACAGTTGATTCATTTTTTTTCGTATAAAATGTGTTTCGTGTTTTTTCTCCTATATCGTAATGTTAAATGGGCTACGCCTTCACGTATTAAAACAAAGAAAATATTCATGGAATATTTTGAAATTTTTAAACACTGTATTAACAGAGGTATAAGCAAAGATATTGCAAATTTCCGTGGAAATTGAGGCATTTTTCTGTCTGAAAATGTTCTTCGCGTTTAGTTCAAGCTCTCGTACTTATACCGAAGACAGCCTTGAAGCATTTTTCGTTGCAATCCTTGGTCACGGTGAAGTGGGTTCACACAAACTTGAAACAGTGTAAAAACTGTATGTGTTAAAATGTTTCTGCTAGACATTGGACACTGCATTGAAAATTTTTCATGGAGACTTGTAGAGGTTTAGTCTTAAGGCTGTTTCGCCGTATGCGAGACAATGTGACCTTAACGCGGAGCACATTTTCGGAAAAAGGAAAAAAATTACTAAATTTTTATAAAAATTTGTGACATTGTAACTCGTGCATTTGTTTATACTATGGTGTTTTTTAAAATTTCAAAATATTTCATAAATCTGTTTTTCCTTTTAACATGTAAAGGGATAGCTCATTTAGCATTACGGTATAGGAGAAAAAAATGCGAAACACATTTTATAAAAGAAAAAATGTATCAAAACTCGGATGAAAAATGAGTAGTATGATAAAATAAGGGATTCTCTACAGGATAGGAAGCCAGAATATAGTATTAATGGAGTACTTTTTTTATCTAAAAAATATTTCGAATTTGGCTCCTATTCTTTAACATTAGCCGAAGACAATCTTAACCACTGGCGTAGCTAGCTCAGAGTGGGCCCTATATCAATACCTTTAGGGCCCTTTTTAGGTGTGAGAGTCCTGTTAGTGGGACTGTATTTATACAAGTTGGGGCCCCGTATCATTGATACGGCTGATACGGCGGTAGCTACGCCCCTGGACTTAGAATACCCAATATAAGGTTGCATATTCAGACTTTTTGTGCAAGTTAATTTTAAAGTTGCTTTTCAAGAGAAATTGTTTAATCTTGTACTCTTAACATATCAAAGAACGCTATCCCAGAAAATAGGAGTAATTTTTTGCTGAAAAAGAATGATTTCAAAAGGCTGCATTTGATTTCCTAAGGAAACACACCTGTAGACTAACATTGCCAGTTAAGCAACTTGGTTTCCCCTTATCGATGTCTTTTATTCAACTCTAGTAAGCGTGAATGTACGAACAAAGAAGCAAGAACGTTCCCCACCTATTCAGCTTTTATGGTGTACTTGGGAAGCTTCGACTAAAGCTTTCATTCCACGAAGCTGTTGCTACGAAGCAATCATTTCCAGAAACGGGAACTTTGGTTCGATCAACTTGACAAAAGATGTACACCTGTGACAAGAAACTGAAAAGAAATATTCAAGTAGTAAATTATGCAGGAGACCCCTGTAGCTTGGAGGTATTCGAACTCAGCTTGAGAGCTGAAGTTGAGAAAATGTTGAGCGTTTCGATATCTATTGCTCTCTCTGTAAAGTACATTTTGTATGTGAATGAATTAAGTTCATCTTTAATATATATGTATATAAAAATTATATTCTCTCTGATCCATCTTACCAATTATTACCTTCAGTTTATAACTTTATGAAACATTTTCAAGTTTTCGGTATCTGTTGAAGTCTTAGAACAGGTGTCTCGGTCGCTTTTAATGTGAACAAAAACACGCATAAGAAGCGGCATAAAGAAGATGGCTTCACATCATACTTTCGTTTTTATTACGATTTCAAATTTTTATATGCCAATTGTTTAGATTTTCATGATTGTGTTATATATAGGTAAACTTTGCACATTTTTTTTCATTTCACGATTCCTTAAAACTTCAGAAATATTAATACTAAATATAAAAGAAACGCGCACGCGCCTTACAGTAGTCGCATGTGATGTGTAACATCAGACATGTTGCAATAGTAACTTATATCCTGAAAAAATGAATCGGGTATGATTGGAAGTTTTCTATCGAATAAACATATCTTTAATGTGAAAATTTTATTTAATTAACACAAAGAGTAATGCAATTTTCTTTATCAAAAATAATTATTCTTGTTCAATTTGGGGAAGAGCGGAGATAATAGGCTTATAACTAAAATATGACGCATATACTTCTGATTTCAAAGTATTTAAAAACCATTGAAAAACATCAATAACAGTGCCACTGTTAGTTTTCGAAACATCTTGATTTGTGTTCATTTCGAGCTTGAGTTCATCATTCAAAAAATCTGAGCGGCTCAACTTCTGGCAAACTGAAGTTAACGTTAAAATAACCACTCAAAATCATGGGGAGCGAGAGATAGTTTGTTTTTAAAAGAGCAGAGCCACACATCTTCGGTATATATTAAAAGTACAAAATGCAGGAAATCTTTATAATTTTTTTAACCATTTGATTCGGAGAAATGCATACATCCACCGAAATCACTGTTTGTCCATTTGCAAATATGCATTCTGCCGCACATATGTCACCAATATCTTCGACTAGCAATACGCAGTTAGTTCACTTGTTTGACGATAAATAATGCCCATGTGAAGAGTCGCAATATGAGAGTTCTGTTTGACAGCGACAGGAATTAACCTCAAAGTACGAAAGATACGCACTAAAATATTTATTCGAATAATTCCATATTACTTACTCGTATATTAAGAATGTTGAACTTTTTCAGACACTTAACAGTAAATATAATCATTAATATAGTTTATACATATAAATTAACCTCAGATTTCTTGCACTACGAGACTTTGACAATTGAGCGTAAGGATCGTAAGTTTATCCTAAATAAGAATTCCAATCTTTTGAAATGCTGACTTTTTAACAATATAAAAAAAACTACCTAGAGTTGGATCCGTTGCGAGGGTAGTGAAGAGACGCCATCATTGGTCAAATCAAATAGCGCGCGCTTATGTCACTTCCTGTTACCCACTTCAGTCCCTTTTGACGAAATCACTCCAACAAAATTCGGTAATCGAGAGGAAAGATGTTACACATAAAAAATAAAAAAATACGGTTCGCGTAATTCTCGTACTTATTTTTGATATAAATTTTGTGTGGCAATGTTACACGTAAAATTCGCAAATCGTTCAGTTCGGGAGATCACTCTTTTAACAGCAGTAACTAGACACTAAAGGATGAAATAGTAATTGCCTCTCAAGATAAATATCCACACATTCGGAACTAAAGGCCGTATCACACATACACGTTTCAAGCAATTTTTCGTTCAATTCGTGCAATTTTTACTCGGTTGCCATAGCAACCGCTTTAGAACAATTTTTTGCTATCGAGCTCAAAAAGTTGTTCCAAATAAAATTGCTTGAAATTCCAGCCAATGGGGTTCTTCGGCGCCCTACGTCATAAACAAGATGGCGGCTCCGGTTTCGTCTAACACTTCAGATATGCCGTATAATATTTTAATGGTGTATAATATTTTAACGGCGTATAATATTTTAAATAGAATGGTGCTCTATTTTTAGTTTACACCTATCAACAATTGCGCAAGCGAAATGAAAGAAATAATTTTGGATGTTCATTTTCCGAAGCAGAAAAATCGGCGAGTAATTTTTCAATGTGGAGATAGAGCGCGGCTGACGTCAGAGCGTGTCGTTTTGTTTACGGCAACCCTTCCCCCTCGGATTCGGTCAAAAATTGGACGAAAAAATTGCATGAAAAATATACGTGTGATACGGCCTTTAAATAGCTTTTTTGGTAGGTTACAAGGTGCGAGTATCTAATCAATAAAAGACGCGCATAACACAGAATGTTTCGAGTTGAACTTGGTTATAAGCCCTCTTTGGTTATCAACCTCTTCCTCAGACTACCAAAGACTATTGTGACAAAATAATTGAATGTCATAGTCTCGAACTCGAAACAGCGTTGCTTCCTTCAGGTCTTGGAGCCTCAAAAGACTCGCCGTGTAAAAAGGCTGATAAACGTTAAATCTGTCGAGGCTTAGTCCTCACGTTGGCGTCGAGTGGAAGTTTGGAGAAGGGGGGCTTCTCAGGTGTCGTCTTATTGTTAGTTATTCCCTGAGCCCGTAGCTCAGAATTGCGAAGTCTGTCGCCAACAATCTTAGAGTTACTTCGAAGAGGGAACGTTTATAAAACTATCAACCCACCCAAGGAGCAAGATATGTCTCATTATTTGTGTGTAGCTAGATGGGTTTTTTCTTCAATAGCACTCTGTATTGCTCTAAATACCATATTAAGACTTAAAAAATAAAATCCAATCAAATTTGTTCAAGCTAATGTCAAATTAAAATTTTAATTCTGTATGTTTCATATAGGGGAGTATGTGTGTGCAAAGAAGTTTAGATTATTGGATTTTAACGTGTGTATCGCCATTACTTCGTCACGATTAATGACATAAAGGTTCGTTCGAGCCTACATTTTTCTCAAAACATGGAATCGAACCCTAGTTCCACCCAAGGATCATTGAGCAATGAGGCTGATCACGTTAAATTCAATCAGTCCATAAAGTGGTACGATGTGTAAGTTAAGAAGGGGAAATAACAACTCAGATTGGATACTATCTTTGTCAAATGATCATGGTTCAGAATGGAGGTCGGTTGTCAGACCCTCAAGTTGCCCTGGAGCCGCTTTAAGGTATCCGACTACGTTCGGAACCGTGATTTCGCAAAAGCATATAAATGGATAATATTTGATATTTAGTGTCGCTTAGATTAGAAAATGTATATAAAATTGTTTTAAGAATAGTATTCAGTAAAAAATTTATTTAAGTACATTATTTTGACAAAAAATGAACATAGAATGACCCATTTTCAAAATATTTTCCTTTTGAGAAAAATGCTTCTATTATAATAATATTTTGCCTGTATATAGCTCAGACCTATGTACAGAGGCTCAACTAGAATTTTTGAAATATATAACTTAGAAGTGCGTTTACGACAACAGAGGGGAGAAATTTTAAGAAAAAAACGTCGATAATTATATATATTTCAATGGGTTGTAACTCTGAAAATGTGAATTTTTTCAAAAATCGTAGTTGAACCTCTGTACAGAGGTCTTAGCTATATACAGGCAAAATATTATTATAATAGAAGCATTTTTCACAAAAGGAGAACATTTGGAAAATTTTATTCAAAGTTAACTTTTTGCCGAAATATTGTACTTAAGGACATTTTGACAAAAAAATTTATTTAAAACAATTTTATACATGTATTCTAATCTAAGTGACACTAAATATCACGAAAATTATTAATTTATGTGTTTTTCTTAAAATCACGGTTCCGAACGTAGTCGGATACCTAAATTGAACTGGAGATCCTCAAGATTTGTCAAGCGCAGGAGCTCAACGAATAATTGCATTGCGAACAATAGAGCTGAACATAGCGTTATAATAATTTGAAGAAAAATAAAATATTGAAACTTAAAGACAACTCTTGGTAAGTCTATTCTCTACCAACTCTTTTCTATCATCAAAATTTTCTTAAACATCAACACTCGAGCCATATTTATTTCTTTTTCTTAAATTTTAAATTCGAATAAATGTTTCCCAAATTTACATCAGGAAAGTTGAACTGGTTTTGAATGTTACGCTAGGAAATATTTTTGTATTCGATTTTTAAATTTAATAAAAGAAGCATGCTGAATTTAATACGCCTAATTTTAATAAATTTGAGTATTCAGCCTTGATCTAGAATAATTAATGCATTTATGTGGATATTACATGAATGAAGTAATATGAAATAAATATTGTGTAATTATGATTATACAGCAAATTTTTCACACTATTTCACAAAATTATCTTGTAAATTTATTATTGACCTTCGCAATTACTAACATTTAGACTGTTTTCGGCAAAAGTACGAAAGCCTGAACTAAACGCGGATCACATTTTCAGACAAAAAATGCCTCAATTTTTATGAAAATTTGCAACATTATAACTCATACATCTATTAACAATATAGCGTTTCTAAAATTTTAAAATATTCCTTGTGTATTATTTTTTTCATTTTAACACGTGAAAGGACAGCTCATTTAACATTACGGTATAGGAGAAAAAACGCGAAACGCATTTTATACCAGAAGAAATGGCTCTGCTTTGTCAAAAAAGTGAACAATGATATATAATGTTCTCTAAGGGATGGTGAAGCCAGAATATAATAATTTTTCATTTCTTTTACATCTGAAAAAATGTTCTTAATTCGGGTCCTATTCTTTAACATTACCCGATAACAGCCTTAAGGTATCATACTACGTTCGGAACCATGATTTAAAAAGGAGCATAAATGGATAATTTTCATGATATTTAGTGTCACTTAGATTAGAA
>BMAV01022243.1:411723-427219 GCA_019973955.1 Trichonephila inaurata madagascariensis | reverse complement strand
TTTTACAAAAAGGATGCATAAAAATGCATAGTATAGTATTTCCCAACTTCAGGGGAAAAAATCACTCTTAAATTTGCAAACAAATATGGTATAAAATGTTATATTTCAGAAACTAGACTTTTTAAGACCAATAAGGGTCTCTGTTTTTAAGTTTATAAGCATCTTATCTCCTATGTCAACAAGTACGATAAAATTCCAATAGCAAAGTTCAATACTCAAAACCAACAAATTACAACGCGCAGCAAAATGCAGTTTAGGAGGAATTGCGATATTTCCCCAATTAATACTTGAGAATAGTTTATATTTAAGAATTAACCCAGATGGGAATTTAAATATTTGAAAAGAAATGAGGTTTTCTTGATTCAGTCAGCAAACGTCATTGAGTTAACAATTTTACTTTTAGATCAGCTAACAGTCACTGTTTTGAATGAGAAATTTAAAGAACAACATCTTAAACTAATATTTTCTTGATCAAATTATAAACAATTTATTCATTATAATATTTTTAATGTCTGATTCTATTCCATTTATAATAAATACTGAAGTAATATAAAATATATTTGTTATCAAATGTTTTCTTGTAAAATAAAATACAATGAATTATAATTCTAAAAATATATAAAGTCGGACCCCTATTTAACGAGTTTTTTCTTTTCCTTGAACAAAATGGAAGCAAAAACCCCTATTTAACGAATAATAAACCAACTCCGAATTAGCGAATTATTTCAACAACCGAAATAATTTTTTTTTTTTATTAGTTTGAATTAGAAAAAATTGATTTCTTTTCAAATGACATATCCTTTTTGTCTCGAAATAAAAAATACTTCTCTTGAAAGCCTCAAATTTCGATCGCGAAGGGTGCAATTCAATATTAAACTTCACAGGGGCAGATGAGTCCTCAGTATAACCTACCTCGTGTTTTGAATAGGACTGAAAATTCCTTTATCTCATCCCACTCCACAACGCAGGGGATATTTTAAGAAATTCTACCATTTTCTCACTTTATTGAGAAAAGTGAGGTTTATTATATATACGGTTTAGCAGATTTTTTAATTTGCTGAGCATGCCAGATTGTTGGAAACAAATGCGTGGCGATTTTTATGCAGAAATTGCTAATGAAACTCCGATTAAAGCTGTTACATTTCTATTCCTTTACGTTGTTTAGAAACTGAAAACATACCTCATGCAGCAGGCTGTAAATGACGCAGAATTTTCTTTTCTGTATAAAGTCCAAAAAGTATTCTTACGAGTCAGGAAGGGAAAAGTTGTCAAATATCTATTAGTCAGTATCAGTAGCGCACACAGGAATTTTTCAAGGGGGGTCGAAAGTTCACCAATCTTGTATCATGCTCCTTTAGATTTTGTCGATTTTCGGGAACAAAACAAACTAATTATTAAGTAAATTAGCATTAATTAATAAAATTAATCATTAATAACAAATACTTAATTAAATTTTATGTACTATATACTTATAGAACTATAATCGGAAAAAAAATCAAGGGCTTTTGGGGGGGTCCAGACCCCCAGGACCCCCCCTTGTGTGCGCCACTGGTCAGTAGTATTAAGTACATAATAATTCACAAATAGTACGTTTAGCTGTTGAATAAAAAGTGTATAATTTCTAACTATGGATATTTTTTGTGTAGTTGCTTATTATAGAATTTCCAAAAGGTAAGTGTAAAAAATAGTAAGTTTTTTTAAACCTCAATTTTACGAATAACTTCGATTTAACGAATAAAATGTTTGGTCTCGATGAATTCGTTAAATTGGAGTCCGACTGTATGTATATATAAGAAAATTACCTTCTAGGTTAGTTGCATAGTTGCATTACTGGTACTTTTGTTTGATCTCGTTTAAATAAATTAACGAGATATTAAATAATTTAATGATTTGCGGTAGCAAAGAGATCAGTCATGAGCTTATGGCTAGTTTCCGTTTAGTTCAGTGACACTCAACTTGTGGATCGCCTACGGGCCATCGGCCTTTTCTGAGTGACCCGGTCATGGCCCATCGCACTAAGGTATTCAATTATTTAAGAATAATGTGCTAAAAAATTTAGTGGGAAAATTCTATCAACCAAGCAATCCAATCGATCAATGTTGCGATCAATCTGCTTTTCCTGATGATAAAATGTAAACAAGGTGGTTTGTTTATATTTACAAGGTAGGCTTGGTGATGGATAAAACCGAACGCTTGACATCTTTGGGAAACGTAACGTGAAGCGTTCCTCCATCCCATATCGAAATGTATGTGTGGCCTTGTGATGTAGAGGCCTGGATTGAGAGGGAGCTTCCTGGTTGGTGGACTGGAAGGAGCAAGGGTTTGTGGCTACGGTGACTGCTTGGGAGACATCCGATGGTAATGAATGAAATGAAGTCGAAACTATACCCCATAACTCGTTAAATGATGCGTAAAAGTAAATATTTTTTGTGCATGTTTAATAGATATGTTAATATAGTATTAAAGTAAAGGCCAAAAAAAGGCGAGTTTTGGTATTTTGATTGTTTGCTTTGTCTAATGCAGTGCTTCTCAAACTTTAAATCTTGGCAACCCAATTTTCAATCATAACTTTTATCGCGCCTCCCCCATACGATAACAATGCATTGAATGCAATAATAATGTACTTCGGCGCTAAAGCTACAATACGATTTTAATTATAAACTGTACAAATTATCGAGATAAGTATTATATTTTGTATATGACAAGCCCATGGAAGTCAATTTTACTAAACTTGTTTTTGATTTAGTATTTATAAATTATCGAATACTTTTTGCCGAACTGATATATTTATAAGTATCTTATATCAGTGTAAACATGTATTTTATTTTTTATTATGTCGGAATATACTGTAGAATCCGGCATATATAACGCGCAATTTTAACACCAAAAATAAGATCGAAATTTGAGAGTGCGTGTTATACGCCGGGTATAAGAATGAGAGCTTTAAAAATACAAAATGAGATAAGCGTAAAAAATAATTAGACTTCTATATGTATCGAAATACTGTTTATTTTTAAAAAAAATAACATACCTTATGAACTTAGAGTTGTAGTTCTTGAAGTATACTATTTTTTCGAATACCTGGGATAATATCTCGAATAAATGACTTCAAAACATAAGAACATTGCATACGAACATTTCAGATATCTTCGTAAAAAGGGGGTGCTCGTTATACGACGAATATAGCTCAAAATTAAAAATTACAGCTTGAAAGTAGATGCGCGTTATACACCGGTCCACGTTATACGCCGGATTTTACGGCGATTTGTTTTGCTTCCTTTCAGTAATTGCTAATTTTAAACCTTTATTTTTGACTTTTCGATATGCTCGCGCCCCCCCCACGTAGGGTTATCACGCCTTTTAGGGGGGAGCGCGCCCCACAGTTTGAGAAACGCTGGTCTAATGTTGCTTTAGTCTTATAGCGTTTCCCCCCTCCCCTTTTCATCATAGTGCGGCCCGCGTTAAATACCAGTCATATATATATGTGGCCCAGCGGGAAAAAGGTTGAGTATCCCTTCTCTAGTCCAAAATGTCATTAAAGACTCGCCTTGTAAAAAGGCTAATACACGTTCAATCTGTTGGGTCTAAAAGTTCTCACGTTGACGCAGTGTGAAGTTTGGAGAGTGATCATAAATACATTCTTTTAAAAAAAAATTTGTATCATAATTTAAGTGAGCCTGAAAAATTTGACTTTAATTTTTCGAGTGACATGATTTTTCTTTTTTTTCAAAAGAAAAAAGGTATACTTTTTAAAACAGTGTTCTTCAAAATTATGTAAACATATAATTTCGAATTTTTACCGTAGATTTTTTTCTTGTATTTTCTAGCTATTTTGCATTTTTTTATATCTGTATTTTATTTATTTCACCGAATTGATTTTAGCACATTATATGTGATGGCTAGAAAATATCTTTTTAAAAAATATTTTCATTGAAGTAATACATTCCATTAGTTGGAAATATTAATTATGACTGGATATGCGAAAGTTATTTTCAAAATTTCATTCTAATTTGATTGAAAATTTTTATGATTGTCTTCATATCGTTTCATTTTTAGGTGTAACTTAATAGTATTTGATCTTAAACTACATATATACACTCTAAAGAAAGTGGTAAAATCTGTGTAAGTTGACCAACCCCAAAAAAAGGAAAGAATAGGTTAACATGCCGAAGTAAACCTAAAATATTCTTTTTTTGTACAGATTTCTAAAAACTAATCAAAATCGCTCGTATTTAAAAATCACCCATATAGTACCATTCGCAATTAATGCGTTTACTAATTTATCCATATTTAGTTATCCTTTGTGGAAAAAGGGCAGAAATGTCTATTCAAGGTGTCCTAGGATTATTGGGACAAACTTTATGGCGATGTAAGGGACATCACAAGGATTCAGATTTGCATAGCAACTCATGGTCGCAAACGTCCTCGTTTGGCGCTAGGTGGAGTTTATTTGAGCATGGGAGAAAAAAAAAACCCGCATTACCGCAGTCATTTGAACTGTCATCGCCCGCAGAGAAGTATGGAACGTCTTACGAACACAGAGTTGGAAGATATGCGCCTGATTTACGGATTACCAGAAATAAATGTATGAGCAGTGGGAAGATTGTATCGCGCGAAAAGTACCCACTGAGAAATGCACTGGACCGCCAGATGTTTACTAATTTGCATCACAATTTGTGTGAATATGGATACATGAGCCTATTGCGAGTAATAGGCATAGTGAGAGTGGACCATGAGTGACTCGAACTTCCAACATGGAACAAAATGTGTTGGATACCGTTCGAAGGAATCTCGATACCAGCGTACGAGCCGTCGCTGCTGCCGTAAAAGAATATCGGAGTAATGATCGTCGTGTTTTGCAACGTGAAGGTACACCTAGACCATCTTCAGAGAGTACTGTAACGTTTCCCGTCACACAGCTGTAAATCAGCTTTTTGTGGATAGGGTAACCACGTCTCTGTGAACACCTGCACCCTTAAAATATTGCGTGGTCTTGTCTTCGGGCATCGTCCCGGCAACCTTTGACACCCCGAGGAACCCCTTACTCCACCCCCGAACCGGATGTTCGAGGATAAAGAGGCCGACCGCTACCATCCCGAGGACCCTAGAGAGGGCAGAGAGAAAAGACGGTTTGAAAATTTCGCAGAGAACGGATACAATCTCCTCCCTCACAAACAACAGAATTTGAACTCTAATGATCTAAGCAATATTTTTAACAACTTCAATGTATATACTGTAATTAAGAGTTGTGACGTAAATAAATATTTAAATTAATAAATATCACGCTACCATTATTTATTTTAAACACATTACCATTACTGTGGATTTCTAAATGGATCTGGTTACAAGAATTATCAGAACTGCTACGGATATCCAATACAAAGTCCAGGTGCAGTGAATCCGCCAATTAATGGTCCGACGCTGTAACACAGGCATCGTTAGCTAGAGTGCAAACTTTGAACATCTGTTGTGACTTTTTCACATATCATCTACAACAGCACTGTGAAAAAGTCTTACCTACTCTGGCTATCCCACTCAGCGTATCAAGGCATTTTCTCACAGAAAGTAGCGGTAACTGTAATGTCGAAAGTATTTGTTAATTTCTTTGGCATTTTTAATATAGATTAAAATGGGAATAAGCAATTCAATTTTCATTTCTTTTTAACTTCAGGGTGTTTTTAATGACTGTAAAGTTCGTCTAATATTGAAAGAAATCCATAATAATTAAAATACATCGTGGTTAAATGTATAAATATTTGACCCTACTGACAAAAATAAAGTATGGGGGAATAATCGTAGAGTAAAATAATAAATTAGAATTTTAAGGAAAAAAGTTTACAGCTTTTCTGTCTCTTGAAGTAGAATGAATTCATTAATTTGAATTAAAAATATTAAATTGTTGGTATATGGTTGTACAGTGTGTCACAGTTCAAGAAGTCGTGACATACAACTTCACAAAAAATCAACATTTAGAGATCAGTATAACTTGTACATAATACAGATAGGTCGATTTTCGGTTGAATATATGATTCATGTTGTAAAAATAAAGTGACCACATATAGGGGATGTAAATTTTGGAACTTTCTTAACCGTGCCCTTATAAAATCGTAGCTTAATACAATGTAGTCTTTTAGTTTCAGAGATATTCGAATTTCTCTTTTGTGATTTACGGCAAAGAAATACTGTCAGATATTCTTACACAAAGAACTTTGGATCCTAATTTTCTTTTTTAAAGGAGTGCTTAAGCTGTCACTCTAAACTAAGTATAAAAAGTGATTTTCACCAGTAACTTGGAACTTGAACAGAAGTACGGTGAGTGTATTGAAACAAGGATAATATCACTAAAGTGTCGTTTAATTGAAATTGAAAGAGGAGAGAGGGATGCATGTATAGCTGAACTTGGTCCCAGAATTCGCTTTTAACCGAGTTCATGTTAGTTTTAAGATGGAGAAAATAATTTAGATATTTCTTATGTTAAAAAACAAGTATGATATAGTTTTTCTTAAAAACAAAAAAACAATGTTCTTCCTTATACAGTACACAGGCTACTTTTATGGAAGGAGTTTACATAAAGCAGTGGTCTTCAAACTGTGCTCCACGGAACTCTGGGGTTCCACGAGTCACAATAAAAATTCAGAAAATTATAAGTGTGTATGCCAGTGTGGGGTAACGGACAACATTTGTGGGCCCCCCCCCCTTCAAAATCAGGTTTTGGCTCCCGAAATTGGAATTTATAAAGGATAAGTACTTAGCGGTAGTCAGGCTTAGCCCCCCTTCGCAATGCGGAGGCTGCAGGGGTGTACGTTACGTCACTGGTGTATGCAAGATGAATTAATTCACGTTTATGAAGTTAGTGTAACTACAAGTATCTAAAGCTCACCCCAGTAATCAAAACTGAAAAATTTATACATAATATATAACTGTATTTTGTAATATTTTTTAAACCTTTATTATAATATAATAAAAACATATTAAAATTTTTTTTGTATGCTACCTACTAGACTGTGAACATTCTGTATACTATCCCGAGTTTACAGAAATAATTTTACACTCCTTAGTGCAATGTCTGCAGAACTAAATAGTTTTTTATTCGAAATTGCACCTTTTTCATTTGTGGAACAAAACACCTATAAAAATGGAGAGGGGCCGACTTCTTACCATATCAACAGATTCGTCATTAAAACCTAAATTTAAAAACGAGAACAGCTCCCAAATCTTAGCCTGCAAATTCATGTAAAATACGTAGAATGCTTCACACAGCTACAAGCATTTTATTGCCATTTAAAGCGATTTAAGAGAAATATTCCTCAACGTGGAGTGGCCACAAAAATAAAACAAAGACATGAAAATGTGACTGAAGATATTTTCCATATACCTAGGTTTTGACAATTTGACTTAAAAAAAAAAAAATACAAGCTCATTTCCCATTTACTAAATATAATGCATGGGTATGTTGCACTTGGATCACAAATTAATATTATTTATGTGCAAGTATAAATTATAATAAAATTACATTAAAATTTTTAACAAATAATACACTACTTATTTAATTGTTTTTATATAAAATGTCTATAACATGTTAGTCTGCTTTAAATATTTTATGATATATATTCTTTTAAGTTTGTGTGGGTGTGTGTAGAATGGGGTTCCCCGAAAACACCTTACAGTTCTAAGGGTTCCATAAGCCGAAAAAGTTTGAAGACCAATGACATAAAGCAGTGATTCCCAAAGGTCTATATAGACCCCTAGGGGTCTAAGACGACCTGCAAGGAGTCCACGTCAGCGAAAAAAGAATTTGGGGGTTAATGAAGTGTAAATGGGGGTCTACAATAGTGGCTCTCATTAAACCAGATCGTGACTTTAATTTTAAAAGGATATTTAATCAAGTGGAAACCAGGCTTACCTATTTAACAGATTTATTTACTAAATTGAATTAGGTTAATTTGCAGTTAGGTGACAATATAAATTGTATTAAAACAAGGACCACATTTCAGTGTTTCTAGTCAGAATCAAGATAAAGTAGTATAATAATGGAAGTCGCAAATTTTCCCAGTTTCTCAATTGTCAGACATCTATCAGGAAAAAGACGTTTTAACCCATGTTTAACATTTAAATGCCCTTTTCTTAGATTTTGAAATTATGTTTGATATATAATGTTTTGACTATTGTAATACCACAGTAGGCAATGAATTCTTATGGTCATTGTGTGAAAAAAAGAAAGAAAAGACTGAACACTATTAACCGATGAGATATTTAGGGTTAAACCTAACAAGATTGATGTCAAATGTTGAAAATTTGTTATTGCATCGCCTGATTCATCCTTCCCACTAAAAGCATTTGTTTGTTGCTCAGTTATTTTATGTTTAGTTTTTATTAACATTTATTTTCTTAAGTCTTATACACTATGCTTCACTACAGTTAAACATTTAAATCTTTTAAATGAAGTAGCTCTATACCTGTCGTAAAAAACATTTAAGTTGATGAATTTGCAAAAATTTAATATTGGGTAAGTAGGGGTCTACCCCAAACTGAAAAACCTATCAAGGGGTCTATGAGGCAAAAATGTTTGGGAACCTCTGACAAAAAGCATAGAGGTGTAATCTGTATGCTAAAA
Source organism: Trichonephila inaurata madagascariensis (assembly GCA_019973955.1). Classification (NCBI taxonomy): domain Eukaryota; kingdom Metazoa; phylum Arthropoda; class Arachnida; order Araneae; family Nephilidae; genus Trichonephila; species Trichonephila inaurata. Next base: position 418,605 of record BMAV01022243.1, on the reverse strand, counting down.
ATTAAATCTCTTGGGGAATGGGAGGGGTTTGAACACCTAAGCCCCACTCTTGTGTACGCCATTGCTCTAATGTTAACTACATGAAAATAATTAGTATTTAAGATTCAAAATGAAAAGTGAATAAGAAAAACTTGATTTTACTGTTTGAGTGACGACCAGTGGCTGAGTGGTAACGTATGTGTTTCCACTCTGTTTTCCACGTTCCTACATTTCTATTTTAAAAATGCACAATTTATACTCATTCATCACATAATCTTCCTTTGGCGTTTTATTGAAAATAAACCTTTCTTGCCGTCACATACCCAAATTGATTGATAATCATGACCTCAAATCAACGTTAAGACAAATATTTTTTAAAAGAATTAAAGGTATTTGAAGTTTTAGGAAAATGATAAATTATCTTTTTCGAACGTGTCTTTTTTGTGGATCTTAAGAAATTAGAACAATCCGGCATATTTGACTTTTCTGCCAAAGAAAAAAAATCTATCCATATATATTTGGCAAATTCCACACAAAATATTATTCTTGAAACATATTTTTCGCGTGCAGTATTCGATTTGACTCTCAATTCTGAAAATCTTCCGTGTACAACTTTAAAAAAGTTTATTTAATTTATTCACGTAAGTGAAACTTTAGAACAGAGGTTCTCAATTATATAGACTAGGACCTGTACCAGGTACTACAGCTGGACGCCAATTCTTTATGATAAAAGGTATGGTTATTTTATTATGTGTTGAAATGTAATGAACGGAAATCAAATATGCAATTAACTGCATTTTTCTTAAATTTCGTCAAATATTTTATTTTTGTTAGAAAAATTACCTTGACTAAAATTTGAAAACATGGGTTAACTGTTAATTACTGTTATTAATAGTGTATCGTGCTTCCTCGCCACAGGTCCGGGGTTCAAATCTCGGGCTTAGAAAGGTCGACTATGCTTTTCATCCTTTCAATGGGTCGATAAAGGAGTACCAAGCTTGCTTGGGAACTAAACACTGGGGGTTTCACGTCAGATTGACCACTTGAACGGAACATCTGCTCATGCCCAAGGTCATGAAAACTGAGACGGGCACAATGAGCCTTGGCTTACCATGGGCTGTCGCGCCACTGAGTTTAGTTTACTGCTTGAATAACTGCTTAAAATTTTTTTTTTTGTTTAACAGTACTACGTAAAAATCAGTTCTATAAGTCGTAAAAATCAATTTTTATCGATTCAGTAATTTTTTAAAAAGTTAATTTACTGTATGCTCTTAACTTATGGGTAAATTGCTCAACATTTAATCTTATATTAATTTTAATATTTTGATATTGGTGAATCTAATCTTTTAAAGAAATATATTCTCCGCAATATATTTTCTTAAATTCTAAGTGACTAAATACCTTATAATTAAAATAATTACAATAGCTCAGGTATGTTAAAATGGAAACCTGTAAAATACATGTGTACAAATAAATATTTTGACAGTAAATACTCAAAAGTTTATTAACAGAATCCACACAAGTTACTTATCTTAAGTTTTTATTTAAAACACCTCACCATTCGTAAGATTGTAATGTTATATTGATGTTTATATTTAATATTTATAGTTTTCAATATATCCAACAAGCTAATGTCTGTTTTTGCTTGTGAACTTTATTCTCCAGTAAAATTTATATGCTATGAAATACCTTTGTGACTTTTCTTAAGTATGAATCTTTTTTTTTCCTTAGTATAATCATAAAATCTTCATGAAACTCTACACCAGAGGTTCCTAAACTTTTTGCCTCGTAGACCCCTTGCCATGTTCGTTGGTTTGAAATAGACCCCTGTTTACATAATATTGAATTTTTGTAAATTTATCAACTTAAATGTCTTTTTGACAGCTGGTATAGTGCTACTTACTTTAAAGGATTTAAATTTTTAGTTGTTGTGATATATAATGTTTAAAACTTAAGAAACACATGTTAATTAAATTGAAATTTAATTAATGCGTAAAATAACTGATCAACAAACAAATGTTTATAATGGGAGGGAGAGGAATTTGGAGCTTCAATAACAAAGTTTCAACATTTGACATCAGTCTTTTCAGGTTTATCTCTAAAAATCTTCTCGGTTAGTAGTATCCAGTCTTTTTTCATTCTTTCTTTTATTTTATTTGTTATTTTTATTTTGGAGATAGAGCAACCACGCTGAAGCTCTTTCTCACAAACAGAAAAGCAATTAAAAACTTTCTCACAATACTTCATAATTCAGGATAAAAGACAGATATGTCTTTTTAAAGCCAAAATTGCCGGCATTTGTTTCTAAACTTTACTTTTAACATCTCCGTTACTGCTTATTTCGATCAATTCCTCTTGAAATATGATATTTTTTCAGTATGACCATATGAATTCATTGCCTAATGTGGTAATAACCATAGTCAAAGCATTCTCAACCCTAGTTTCAGAATCAAAATAAATGGCATTTAAATGTTGAACTTAAGTTAAAATGCCATTTTCCTGGAAGTTTTTCTGTAACCAATTGAGAAACTGGGAAAATTCGTGACGTCCAATATTATACTCCTTTAGCTTAATTCTTCCAAGAAATGCTGAAATGATGGCCCTTGTGTTGATAAAATTTATGCTGTCGCTTTGTAACTGTAAATTTATCTCATTAAATTTAGTAAATAGGTAAAATCTGGTTTCTATTTGATTAAATTTTCTTTTAAAATGAGTCACGATCTGGTTCAATGAAAGCCTCTATGGTATAGATCCTCATGGACCTCCCAATTATTTTTTCGCTAATGAAAACCCTTTGCAGGTGATCATAGACCCTGGGGGTCGATATAGACCACTTTGAGAATCACTGCTCTACATCAAAATTTTGATATCAAGTGAAATATGTGAATAAAAGTAATTTGTAATTGCATTTTCATTTGATATTGACTCTTAAATGGTAGTCACATTTTGATCGATAAATTATTTAGTAGAGAGAGTCAATATCAGAAGCCTACACAGACCCAGGGACGTCTTAAGGCATGGGCCAACTGGACCCGGGCCAAGGGCCTCGTTCTCGGTGGGGGCCTCATTGCGTTTTCGACTCCGTCTTAATAAGACCATTATACGGATAATGCTAATGGTCAAATATTCCTGTGTATATTCTCCAAAAAGCAGAATTTCAAACTACAATTGACAAAAGTGGTAAGACTGTATTATAATCTGATGACCATTGTCCATATCTGGGCCCGGATTGTGCCCAGATTTGAGATTGAGAGTAGTTCACATTTATTTGTTTCAAATTACCGTTAGAACTAGTATTTGACAATGCATGCTGTCTACTTGGAAGGATCCCAGGGCCTCAAGAAACTTTAAGATTTCTGTGGCCCAGGGCCTCAAAGAGTCTTAAGACGTCCCTGCACAGACCCTTTTTTTGAAAGGGGGTTATATTCTAGAAAGCATGTTGACGAAAGTGCTGCGCCCCCACCCCCCCGGTAAAAATTAATTTGTTGGTTTGGGGGGGGGGCCCCCAATTCCCTAACCCCAGCCTTGTGTGTAACATTGGTCAGTACTATTCTTCTCACCCGTATATGTCACAAATAAATCTCAATATTACACTAAATCCCATTTATTTATACTGAGTGCGAGTAAAATATAGTCATATATATATATATATATATATATATATATATATATATATATATATTTTTATCATTTGAAATAACTATATAACAGATTCGTCTAATGCACTCTAGTGCATTTATTTTCTTTTATTTATTTGGTTTAAATACTTTTTAACATAAACTTGTTCAATCTAGATTTGAAATAAATTTCCTTGATGCACAGAAGAAATCCTCTCCATTTATATAGAAGTCCTAACCTTGCATTAGTCTACCGCTGACAACTGGGTGGTAAGTATATCAATCTCATTAGGCGAAGAACTAGAAACAAATCACCAATCTCGATACCTTAAGTGACTTTAGGAGAATAAATTCCCATAATTTTTTAATTCTTTCCCGTTTTATCAATGGTATCGGATAAGAGCTATAGCGAGAAATTGTCCTTTTTGAAACTCAAGTGGTTTGCGACGTGGGAAAACTGCTAAAAGCCGTTTTTTGGAGTTGCTTTATCACTTTCGTAAGGGAAATAGCTAAAACTCGATACGATCCACTTCAAAAATATTATTTTTACTTTTAGATTTATTATATTGAAAATTCCTCTTGTCTTATAAAGTTATACGATTTTTTAGCTATTCCCTGTGGATATCAGCTTAAAGAATTTGCATTGGAAGTAAATTTTTAAACTGCCTAGTTTATTGACATGTATAACTATAAAAATTCAGCTGATTGTTTCACATCCTTTAGTTGTACTGAGTAATAAATTTAAAATATATATTATAATTTAAAATTTTTCTAAAGTTTTTGTTTTTGATTATTTTAAAGTAATTTTGTTTTTATTTATATTAAAGATTAAAATCCCACCACATACGTATTTCATTAATCATGTTGATGAAAATGAAATTATTTTCTTTTGCATAAATTCTAACTATTTTAGAGTCAATAATATCACCATTAACTTTTTTAATGGAATTCAAAGCAATGTTTTCACAATTTTTAAGTTAAACTCAACTTAAATTATCATTTTTGGATCTTTGGTCCTGCTTATCAGTGCATTCATAATAAAGAAACACGAACTTTCAATGTATTTTAAAGAAAAAATCTATATTTTTATCAGGAATGCTGCGGTAATCATTACTATTATTACTAAAGGTTGCTTCAAATCCAGACGAATTTTAGCAATTGATAATTTTTTTGAGTAGCTGAAAAAGATTCGCTAATTACTGATGCAAGAGGTTGTAGTAGTTTATAAACATTAATATTTGTTAAGATGTCATCCCAAATAAACTTAAAAGGGAATACTTCTCCCAATGAAAAATTTGCCACAACTTTAGTTTTTACATTTCTGGAATCATTTTCTTTTAACATATTTGAATTTTTAATAGATGGGGACCACGGTTTCAGATCCCCCATAGCCACTGATTTTTTTACGATTGATTTATTCTCCTATGCATATAGTTCGTAAAACTTAATTATTTGTTATTATTTTTTGTATTAATTAATGCTAATTATTTATTAAATTTATTTTTTTTTACTTTTTTTTTTTGTTACAATCGACAAAATCAAAATAATACGTTTGTCGGGTATGATACGAGAATGTTGCACTTTCGACCCTGCCCCCATCCAATTGAAAAATTCCTGTGTGCACAACTAATTTTTAATACAGTCGAACCTATATATAACGAACCTCTATATTACGAATTTTTCTATATAGCGAACTTTTTCCTGGAGCCTTGAACATTTCACGATGTTTATCGTAAAATAACCTTTTCTATATAACGAACTTTTTCTTTTGTGATTCAATTTTTGTTCTCCCTTTTTTAAAAATTATTTCTGAAAAAATTTCAAGTTATTCTCTCTTTAACACATTTTATGGTGGTCATAAATCTTGAAATTTTAATTAGATCCTAACTCGCCGAGAGCGATAGAGTTCTGGACGTTTCATCCAAGAAGTGCAATCTTTAACCCTCATTGCCCGGTTCATTAGAAATATCTTCGATATCCTCTTTCACACTCAGTAGAGTTGTCCCGTTTTTTTTCAACTCACGATAAGTGCGATTTTTCTTTTCTATCACCACCTATCAGTATCTATATTCCTTTAGTCTTTTTCGTTTTTGGTAATATTATTTTTAATTATTTTTACATGAATATAAATAATTTCTAATAAGTTTTTATAAAAATACTAGTCCCAATTCTTGTGATAAAAATATATTAATATAGTGTGCCTCCTAAAGACTTAAATATTAAGAATTTTCCTCAATTTCATGAGCGATAAGGACATTTAAAACAGTCTTTAAGGTAATAAAATTCAAAAGAATTTGTGCGTACCCGTCTGTCAGACGGATGTTTCTAAGAGCGGCAAAAAATTTATTTTCCTTCCAGAGGGTTAAATGTGTTTACTGCTATAGATTAGATGATATGAAATTAGCACAATAAACGAATTGAAAAAACTACCACTATTTTATTTGCTCTATATTTATTGATTTTAATAGTACAATTTATACCTTGTCTGAGATACAAAGTTAACTAATGAATGTAATCATTTTAAAAAGATGTGGCCCTTCGGTACTCTCCTTCCCCAATGTGGCCCTTCAGACAAAACAATTGACCGCCCCTGTATTAGTCTGTCAGTAATTGCAAGCGTTGTAATATATTTAAAAATACAACAAAAATCTTTTGCATAAAAGTATCTTATTTTTTTTTTACATTCTGATATTAGGTGAAAGGTAGTTCAACCTTTACTTATATATTTTTCCAGCTAATTAATGGTGATAGAATTATTTCCTTTCCAATTAAATTCAATATCCCACCTTCAAGAATACATCCTATAAACTTGAGACTTCATCCGGTCTGGAAGATTCACCTCGAAAACCGTTAAGAACCCCTCTGAAGAGGAGGGCTTAGAAATGGAGAAATTATAGGGTAGCTTCCGTGCAACAATTAGGGAGGCGTTTTCCTGTCATCCCTAGAACCTTTTTATCTTTCCCGTACATTTTGTAAATGATCTCCTCCCCGCTGTGAATGGTCTTTAGGAATCACGGTGCATACTTGCTAAACTGTTTTGAATAAGAAATTAAGCAAGAAGTTGTGTGTGTGTGGAACTCAAACCAATTTTCGCATCTTTTCTTTCTACTGACAGAGAGGGAGTAGCATGAAGTAAATTTAAAGATATTTTCAGCAACATACATCAGTGTTATTTAAGGTATCCGACTACGTTCGGAACCGCGATTTTGCAAAAGCGTGTAAATGGATAATATTTATGATATTTAGTGTCACTTAGATTAGAATACATGTATAAAATTGTTTTAAG
>BMAV01022243.1:397077-410782 GCA_019973955.1 Trichonephila inaurata madagascariensis | reverse complement strand
CCCTAATATTCTCCGTTACGCCACTGCTGCAATCGCATTTCATATTCTGCTTTAATTTACTTCTATATTTTGTTTTTATGGCCACATACGCTGAGAAATATTTTTTATTTAAATACATAGTTCAAAATGGTATTAAAATGTTTATAACTGCGTGAGAAACTTCTGTGTGTGTGTGTGTATTCTGCAAATTTAGGAAACAACCTAAAATTTAGGAGTCGTTCATGCTTAAATTTAGACTTTAACGTCGAATCTGTTGATATGTCGATAAGTTGTTCCTTCTTCATTGGCCAGCTTTCTAATTTATCCATTCATGTTTGAAGCACGTGACTTTTATGAAATTTAAGATTTTATTTCATCCATAAAACATTTATTTATATTTATTTTTTACAAGCAAAATGCCCTTAAGAGTTTAGTCTTTTATAAAAATTAAAATTTTACTAAAATTTTTTTTTTTTGGTGCTTTGATTAAGCAAATAGTGATCACTTGCGGAACCCCTAACGAAGTTTCAGGGATCCCTATGGTTCCGCGGAATCCAGGTTGAAGACAGCTGACGTACATGTTTCATCTTAGAATTAATTCCAAAGGGGTATAAAAACGGTGGCGTAGCTACAGCGAACGTGGTTAGAGCGGACATATAACATTTCGTGGTCTGAGCGGACGCTTTGAAACTCATCGTGGTTAGAACGGACACATTTTTTCCCCATCTTAGAACAGATTCGATTATCGAATTACAAGGATAAATACATTTTTGCCAATCAAATTTAATTATTTATATAAAATTGTTAAGATAATATAGTGCGAATACATTTTAAACATAGCGAAATGTAATAAAAATAAAAACTTTCAGAGAAAATATTTAAAAATTAATAGTAAGTAACAGTATAATGAAGGGTATGAACAAATTTTAGAAATTAGGTTGGACAAAATCCAATGGTAAATGATATTTGTCTTTATAATAAAGGTTAATGTGTATTTATTTACTTGTATTTGTTTTTCTTTTATTTACTTGTATCTTGTATTTTACTTCTAGTATTTATTTTTATTAACATTAATGAAACTAATTCTTTTTATGACAATTGCACCTATTCTAATATTTATTCGACGATAAAATACAAAGTTCCTGAAATTCGTTCATACCCTTCATTACATTGTTACTTACTATTAATTTTTAAATATTTCTCTGGAAGTTTTTATTTTATTACATTTCATTATGTTTAAAATGTATTCGCACTATAATATCTTAATTTAATATAAATAATTAAATTTGATTAGCAAAAATGTATTTATCCTTGAAATTCGATAGTCGAATCTGTTCTAAGATGGGAAAAATTATGTTGTCCAAAGTGTCCGCTCAGACTACGAAATGTTATGTGTCCGCTCTAACCATGTCCGCTGTAGCCACGCAACCATAAAACATAAGGAAAATTGCTAGTAAAGAATTTCAGAAAAAAAAGGAAAAAAAAAAAAAAAAATGCTTAAAATATCTTTTAAAAATTAAAAGACCAAAGTCAAGCCAAATAACTATCCAATTTAATTAATTTCTTTAAGGATAAAATATTTAAAATTTAATTTCTAATAATCAACAATACTTTAAATAAGTAGGACTTATTAACGAAAACAAGATATTATTCATTACGAAAACGCTTTCTTGTGTGAAAGGAATTCGCGATTCTTTCTTTAGAGAATACTTGAATGCATAATGTTATGTAAAACAACAACTTTTCTTTCTAAGTAGTATAAATTGTGAGGAATTAATAACAGTTAGAACAGGTTTTTTTCGCTTAAAAATTAAAAATTCGAAAATTGAGTCTGGGATGTAATTTTGCATTCTATTCAAATTATTTAAAATAGAAGCTCATTTGAACTTGTTTTTATTTGTAATAATGAAAACATAATTTTTGTTTATATAGAAATATTGCTGCTACGTTGGGTTTTTTTACTCAACAAATACCGTAAATTTCTGAACTGCTTAAAATTTCTTTTATATCTGAGTTCTTTAGTAAGTGTCTTTTTTAAAAGAAAATTAACTTCGGCATTGTTATTAGTAAAAATTCTTGTTCTCAAATTTGATTCATTTATTTTTGATATTTTTTTTAATTATATGTTATTACTCGTTTTTATTAATCTTTATTTTTAATAACGCTACGAAATCAACATTTTTTTCTTACTTGTAAAAATACTATAAATTACGAATAATTTAACGTTTTTATTTACATCAGAAAATCATTTAAAAGGTCATTACTCCTTGTTTATTAGATTGAAAATCTAACAATAATGAATCCTATAAACTCTCGCTTACAACTAATTCAATTTGAAAAAGAAAAATGAAATTAAATAAAAAATGATTACAACATAAACTATTGAATTTCAAAAAACTTTTTGGAAATAATTTATGCTTAAGAATGTTTGAAGGTAATTATTCCTTATTTGCTAAATTCAGAGTTCAGTTGCTATCCTTTAGGGCCTATTTAATGCGGGAAAAAAAACATTTGAATTTAAACAAATAAAGCTGGTTAAAATAAAACAGTGCTACAATTTAAACTATGGAGTTAAAAAGATTTTAAAATTAAAGCAGAGTTAATGTTTCGTGATAAGAGAAAACTTTCTGAAATTTACAAAATGATGACACAGCTTTGTGTGCATGAATGCCACGCAAAATATTTTTTTATTAATTCGACTTTTGTCGTGTTTTTATCCTTTACTTCACAAACTTTCCTTTCCCCTTTTGAAGGAAAATTCTGCTAAAATATTCGGGGGAAATATTAGAATTGTAATCTGAAATATAGTTATTCATTTGTCTCCTACTGTAAACAATAAATGCACTAAAACAAAAATGATTGATTTTAAAGATAAATATTTCAAAGTAAAGGAAATGTAGAATTAATTGATGAAATTTTGACACCGGTGAATCTATTTTACAGACAAAATTAATCGATAATAAATGTTTACTTTTAAATTCTTCTTTCATTTATTTCTCTATCGTTTGAATATTCCACTACAAAATATTTAGAGCTTATCAGATTCTAGAAAGAGAAAATATCACATCAATATTTTAATAACTTATTTACCAAATCTAGAATTCCACTATACTGATTTACATTTGCTTTCCTTAAGGGTTTACGTAACGTGCGAATGAAAAAAAAAGTCATCAATAATCCCGTTGATGAATGAAGAGAGAAAAAAAATTTCTTAAAAACATCTCCGTATCCACCTCCGCACTTAATGGACTCGTCTTGTTCCGAAGTCGCATCGACTGGCGATTGGCCAGCACCGATGGCGCGTATTCTCACAACTGCGCTCACCGTGAAAATTCGTTTAGTTGTTGCCTGACTTTCATGTATGGTGAAACTCGACTTAAACTTCCTTTACTCAGGATTAACACGCGATTGACACACTGGTGACATCGCTTCTGTTTTATCTCTTGTCGCCGGAAGTCGTTCTAAAAGTCTTTTATTTGCGTAAACTTTCGTTTCTTAAAAGAAAAATCATCTGTTTTCAGTTCCGCCCACCTGCTTGATTCTCTGATGCTTGGTCCACGTGCTCTTCGAATGTTTGACTACATTTGATCATCTGGTTGTACGGTAAGTTTTGTTTTGATTATTATAATCCGTTTTATCACGTGGTGTACGGGCAGTTAAGAACTTTCGGTTAAATAGTGGAATTTCGTTTGTTTACATTCGCACGGAGCGCATGACAGTGGAAATGTTTGAAAATTAAATTATTTTAGAAAGTTTTTAAAAAACGCGGAGAATTTTAGAAAAATGAATTTTAAGTTGCTCTAATTTGTGTTGACAAAAGAGATATATAAATTTTAATTATGTATGTATGTTTCAATTTATTTTGATATTCGTCGTAAATTTTAGAAATATAACACATAGAAAATGCAGTATATTTAAAATAATTTAAAACGTGAAGAAGGGTCGAATTTTAATTAAGATATTGCGTCTGTTTCATCAAAAATTCGCAAATATTACTGTGTTTTTTAGTTCAATTCTTTTTTTAAAAAATGAAAAAGTAACAGAAAATGTTTTGATTAACTTGAGAATTTGATTTTAATTATTTTTTTCACATTTTTTAGATTAAACCTTCCGTAAATTTTTAAAATTCGTTTTTATTTTTTAAGTATGGAATAAAATTTGGAATAAAAAAATTATTTTACAAAATTCTCATCCCCCCCCCCCCGTTTCATTGAAAACGTACGAAATAAGTGATGAATAAGATTCATAAATTGTTTTTATTGCTTTTCGTAGATAATTAAAATTCTCATATTTCGTAAGTTCCATATAATAATGTTATAAAAATTATATATATTTCTTTTGTTGCCCATATAACCAATCATTTAATATAAACTTAAACAGTTCTGGAAATCGAATACTTTTATAATTAAAGAATGAAAATAAATATTATTTATATTTAACTTATGGACTTGTTCGTGAGTTATACTAATGATATATTAAATCAAAATATGTTCTATAAAAACTAGATTTTTACTAGATTTTTCTAAACTAGTTAAAGGCTTTTTAAAGAACGAACAACATTTCGCGTTAAATCATCAGCTTACTGATAATGTCTTGACTTAAAGCTGAAGAATTATTAAAAGATTCTCAGACTTCCCTGGATACTGAAACTAATGATGTTGGTGGCGTTAAAGAAATGTGAAAATTTTATTTGAACCCAAATGGAACATTGGCTGCTTATAACTCTTTTTCTTCATACAGTTATATCTCTCTCTCCTGTACATTAATTTATTACCATGAAATAATAAATTAATATTTCGTACGGGTGTTTTGAAAGTAGCTAGAAATCTCTGAAGTTGATTTACGAATTTTACCTTCAGTTTTGAATTTGGTGAAATTTATTAAAAATTTAGAGATTTCGGTGGCAACTTCCTCTACAGACGCATTTATCCTTACTTAATAAATCTTGTTTTTATTTGCGATATACTAAAGGTAATTTTAAAATATTATTGTATACGTTTATAATACGCTGATATCGAGCTCTTGTAAAAAAATAGGAATTAGCCTCTTTTTTAAAAAAAGCAAAACTCAGAATCGTTTGAAGCAACGCTCTCGCACACAAGCGAAGTTGCCACATCTGCTGAATTTGAAAATATGTTTATAAAAGCGAAGTTTGTGTGTGTGTTATCACAGACGATATAAGTGAAAAAGATTTTGCTTCCTTTTCTTTTCATGTAAACATATTATAATCAGTTGCAGTTTATAAATATTCTATGTTTAGTTTTCGTGAAAATAAAATAAAATTTCTCTTATTAATTGTGCTACTCTAAATTGTTATGACTCTTTTGCCATATTTCGAGCGCTTGGAGACTTCCTCTTCCAATATGAAATAAATCAGCGTAATTATCCAGCCATAACCTTTTGGTGTGAAGGAAAGTGCGAAGAAACACATAAGCATTTTGTGTGTCTAATGTTAAAGGTCTTACAAAAACTTTTTAGTGTAATTTTTTCAGTAGTGAAAAATATTACCCGTTTTAATTTGTCTGTCTTTGTCTGGTTACATTACAAGAATCTAATAGGAACAATTTTTTCTGAATGAAAAAAAAGGCAGGCATTGATATCATATTCTGATTTCGATACTATAATTTTGATTATATTAGAGAGCAGTGTATATTATTTATACTAATTTATGTTTGAGTTTTTTTTTTACGGTATAAAATTTGTTTTACTTTTCGTCTCCTTTACCATAATTATAAATTGATTTCTATTTTTCCATGTTAATATAAATTTTTTTTTAACGTTAGATAACACGGTATGTTTAATAAAAATGTGTTGCGACTTTAAACATGTCTTAAGTTTGAGTGATATGTTATAAATGTACGAATATTGTGAAACGTTGAATGTCACATTCGAATATTAAGGAATTTTCTTTTTTAAAATGTCTCAAATTTAATAACACGCTATGAAAATAACTCTGAATGATTAACAGAAAAATGTTATAACTTTAAACTTATTTTAAGTTTAAAGTTATATGTGTGTTCTAACTATGAACTTTGAGTCATTGAATATCACTTTTGAATTTTGAGAAATTTAATATCACTTTTTCGAATTTTGAGATATTTTTCTGTTTGAAAATTTGTGAATTTAGGTTGCATAATGTGAAGAACAACTATGGTACTACAGTGTGTTTGGTATAAAATATATAAAAAGATTGAAAGTGTGTTAATAGTTTTAATTATATAATGATTAAATTTTTTTTTTGCTTAAAAGTTTTTTTTGTTTTTTTACTGACAAATTAAAGGAAAATTGAATTTAAAAAATAATAGGTTTATTCGAAGTAAAGACAGGCAGGGTGAAATTTTGTAAGATAAAAATTTGAGTGTCGTAAAACTTATTCACAGATATGAAGCCATATGATATGAATTGTAAAAAAATAAATATTTATCATTTGTATTGTTTGAGATTAGTCAATCAGTTTGTTTTGTATTCATTGTTTGTTGAGTGACAAGTTTGTATTAAATGAACGAGTATACGTGATAACAGATTCAATATAATTGATGTGAAACTTATTTTATCTGCTATTCGAAGTCTTTGAGGAAAATAATTCAAACTAATTTGTTTCTGGTTACTTATTTTATGTTGGGTTTACTCAAACTCAGTGGCGCAACAGCCCATGAGGTCAGGGCCTACTGTGCCCATCCCAATATACGTGACCGTTGAGGTGCATGAGCAGATGTCCCGATCAGGTAGTCAGTCTGAAGCGAGACCCCCTGTGTTTAAGTCCCCAAGCAAGATTGGTACTCATTTATCGACCCACTACAGTAGGGATGAAAGGTTGAGTCGACTTTTCCCAACCTGGGAGTAGAACCCGGACCTGTGGTGTGGAAGCTCGATACTCGACCACTCAACCACTGGGCCTTATGTCGGGTTTATATGTATAATATTTTTAGAGTACGTGTTTGAACATTTTTAAAACAACTTGTATAAAATTCAGTTCCAAAACAATCGACTCTAGTCCGTCGCCATTGACCCAAAATCATGACTCGTGTGTGATATTGTTCCTGTTTCCATTATAATTGCATTGCAAAATAAAATCATTTTTGTGTCCTTCAAGCAAAAAACTTAAAAAAAAAAAATTCTTAATATTGCGCTGTCAGTCAAATCTTTTTATTACTTTCCAAAAGCAGTTACGTATATTATAACATTTCTTGATGTTTGTTTTCTTTAATTTGCCTCATGGTTTCTTATACATTCACTTAAGAAATTTTAATTTTTAAATGCATTAGCTTTCTGTGAGTACAAGACCATTGTCACGTTTTTCTCTCTTGAACTCCCCCACCCTTTTGAAATTAGCACATTCACACTGAAAAGCAAATTTTTTGATACAGGTTTTGCCATGTCCTGTGTCACGTTTCTCTGATAGCGTAAGCAGGCACTAGGCAAACGGATTGGGACATCGCCATTGATAAAGAGTTGGTATTTTTAATTTTATTAGAATTCCAAATATGCGTACCCGGAAACACTATTGTCTGGAATTTGAACTTTTTTGATGGTTTTCTCTGACTTTGTATTTCACCAAAAGGAGAAAAACTTTTAAGACAGTGGAAAGAGCAATATATTTTTTCTTTCCCTGTATCAATCCTTGTATCTTTATTGAAAATAGAAATGTTAGGGGGAAAATTTCGTTCAAGATATTAAAACGTATTATATTTTTTTTAAAAAAATGTTTATTTAATTATTCTTCTTTGCACTTAAGTATTCTAGATGAAGAGAATGAGAATGGAGTTTATTTTTACTGATAAAGAAGTTTTATCGCGTTAATTGTTTTATGTATAGATCAGTGATCGCCAGACCGTCGACCGCGAGCTACTATAGAACCCGTCGGTAGATCGCGTTAACGCTCAGATGCTGAAGAGTTCTCTACTTGTGTCATTAGGCATTTTGAATTTCTAGAAGACATTGCTGCAGTCTAGTTGGTTCTGATTGATTTTCAAAATGATTTATTTGTGAAATCGCTTTCTTCAAATTTTGAAAATGTTTCGCCTCTTGTTCCTAAAAAAATACCCAATTTTGGTCCAGGCTGTCTCAAAAATGAAGGCAGTGTTCAACTCAGCATTTCTGTATGGATTTTCTTTTTCCAGTATGAAATTTATTAAAAATGGGTACAGAAACAGACTCACTAATGAGCTCTTGGACAATTATATTCGAATGGCAGCCACTACCTACTCCCCTGACATTAAAAAACTTGCTGAAGACAAAAAAATTCTACCCTTCTCATTAAAGTTAATTAAGTCTGATAAAAAATTCTGTTATATATATATATATATATAATATATATATATATATATATATTACTTTTGTTATTTGCTACTATCTCCACTCCAATTTCTTTCTTATGTACAGTTCAATTTGTTTCCTTTTGTTATATACAGTTTGATTAAAATTGATTTCATTTTTACTAGAAATGTACGTATATATATAGATAATAAACAAATGTCAGATTTTCAAAAAAATTGGTAGTTCTTTTGGTTGGTAGCTCGGAAGTAGGATTTAAAAACGGTACGGTTGCTCAGAACCTTCATAAGTTTGGCGATCACTGTTTTAGAGGAAGAATAAATTAAAATTTTTATTTTTCAAAAGAGTTGCTTCTTTTTCAATTCCTACTATTAGCTCACAATCTCTATATATTTATTTATTTATCTTGGATGAATTTTCAATCGTTAATAAAATACATTTTAAAGCGCTCCATTGAGTTGAAATTTTATATACATGATTATTTTGGATGACAATACAATAATTTAATTATAAGTAATAAAAATTAATTGATTAAAACTAATTATGCAAAAAGAATTACAAATGCAGCCACGTTGGCATCATTTTTGGCGACTTGTGTCAAAACTTGAAAAGGTTTTTTTCTCACGTTTTAAAGCATTCAGTTGAATTGAAATTTTATATACACGATTGTTTTGGATGACAATACGATACTTTAATTAATAAAAATTAATTACCACTTAATGTTGTGATTCTATCATATGTATATTTATATTAATTGTAATTATTTAATAAAAAGTAGCTAAAATTTTTTTTGTTGATCTAAGTAGGAATTGACTTAAAATTTTTTTTATATCACTTATTCTTATAAATGTCTGAAAAGAAGAACATTTTTATATTTGGTCGAAAACTTTGCTGTGTGTGAGTGTTTACAACAAAATCTTCGTTCATTTTCTTACATCTGAGGAGGAAATATGAATGTCCACTTTTAAAATTCCTCCTCTTCGATGTTTAATATCAAAGAGAAAGATGAGGGGAAAAAAAGAATCGAGCAAAGAAGCAGAACTAAGAAAGTATCTTTTAAATGAAATCTGGAAGGTTAACTACTGTATTTAACATAATACTTTATACATTTCTGAAACATAAATCTGATTACAAAATTTTTCTTTGTTTCAGTCAATTGACATTTCAAACATAAACATTAAAGATGGCCTAAAAGTAATTATAAAATGAGCTTTCGAAATCTCTTATTGTAATATTATGTAATCTCCAAAATACATTGAGTTCGACCTTGTTATTCAAGGTAACACTAGTTCACATTACTTTGAATAGTCAAGGTTTTTTTGTATTAAAAACTATCAATTTAAATACATTTTTTGTAACATGCTTGGGCAAATGAACATTCATTTAAGGCTCTTGTAAAGTAAAATACTATTTCATGAAATCTTTCTCACGAAACTTGAGGGTCAAAGAAACATTTTAGCGAGAGACCTTGACTCGGTATATCTTGTAGACTTTCCTTAGTTTCGCTTAGCCGCCTGTTCGGTCAATGAAACAGTAAGTGAACATGACAATGAAAATATTTTTTTGAAAATTGGTCGCAATCATTTCTCTCAATTACCAGAACTACTTTCCTAGCGGAAGAAAAGAAACAATGTCGGACTTCTCCGTTAAGAGAAAACTAATAACGCAATAACAGCAAAGGAATTCGGCCCAAGTGGCGAAAGAGGTCAAGTGATCGTGTTATCAAGACAAGACATTTGTTTGCTCAGGGTTTATTGAAGGGAGTGGCTTCTGTCCAATTCTTAATTAACGCCTGTCTTCCGTTTTTTTCATAGCGGCCTTTTGAATTTTTATTGACCTCTAAATATCATGTTGATGTTTCTAGTAGTTACCTGATTGAAAACGATTAAACCATTGATATTTTTTCCCGCGGGATATGAGGGGCTTGTCCATCTTAGGATAATCATTTTTGATGAATGAAAGGTAACGCGAGTTTCATGTTTCAAGTTCAAAGAAAGAAATAGGAAAGTTTTGTCACACACACACGGAGATGAAGAGCTGTTTTGATTCCTGCAGCTATTATTGCATAATTTCTGCTTTTATTTATTGTTCAAAACGAGTTTTTTTTTTACTCAATCAATGGTTAAACGCTCCTAATGTAGCGACATGATGTTGTACTAAAAATAAATTTTATGATTAAAATATGATTGACTTTATAGAGAAAGTTATATTTTGTATTACCGTATTTATTCGAATCTGTGCCGCCATCGATTCTAAAACTCACCCCAAATCCTTAACACGTTTTAATGAAAAACTGTGCAAAGGGGCTTGTCGATATCCGATAATTATTAAATTAAAAAAAAAATTAAGATGAGAACTAATAAGAAGTGAATAATTAATTTATTTTGTAAGTATTAAAACTTTTAAATGCATACATGCACCTGTAATTGCTCTAACTGTCGGTATCATGTCCAGTTGCCCGCAACCAACTAATTTTTCCGCCTTTGATTCTAAATCGCAGCCGATTTTCACTAACATTAACATTTGAAGTTAGTGCGGCTTATATTCGAATAAATACGGTGTTTTTTATGGTATAGTGGGAACTAAAGAAACGGGATTCAGCGTAAATGAAAAGGATTTTTTACTGTGTTTAATTCTTATTTACGTATTTATTAATACTTATATTAATAAAGTCACGGGATTTATATTATGTACATTCAAAACTAGCATATAAATATATACTGAAAATGTTTACTGTTAATTAATTTTCAATTTTTGCTAAGTAAATGAAATGTAATTGGAGTTCACATAAACTTATATAAAGATTTATATATGCCACATTATCTTATATGACGTGAAAAAACTCTGCATATAATTAAATCATAGAAAAATTAAGAAATGAAAATTGAATATAAGGGGAATATGAAAGACAAAATCAACTATAGAAGGATATTTAAAATAGAGAAACTAGCTGTTTTATGTTGTTTGGGCTTAGAGTTACTTTGGAATTTGTGTGAGACTAGCGATTGACAAATTTCTATGGGGTTTGCGGCAGCTGGGGCAATAGTTTTAACTTTGCCTGTAGACGCAAAAAATGTAAATCTGGCCTTGATGAAGGCACTGCACTGCACATCGTAACTTTAAACCACGGTCAAACAACGAGAACGACATCTGAGTTGGAATTTCTCTCTCCTTACTTCACCAAGCCACGTATGGGCTTTGAGGTTCAAATGTGTTTATCTTCTGCGCGATTTGACTAGAACATTTCTGGTTGTAACAATGACCATTAGATTACAGTTGCTTCAGGCATTTTGGAAGATCTGTAGAAGTTGAAAAAGGGTTTTTTTGCAAATCATGAGAGTGCTCGAAGCGTTTACCCTTTTTAATGTCTGTAAAAATTTTAACAGGGAAAAAAGTATGCATTTTTCCCTTTAAAAAATCCTTATCTTTTCCTTATCCTCTTTGCTTTTGAGATCTTTTAAAGTATTTTGTTTTTCTCATTTATAAAATATTACGTAGTATTTGGTGTTGTATAATTCTAGAAAAATGTCTTGTGTAAGAAAATGTAAGAAATTTCGCTTCACCAATCATAGTTATCGTAAGTAATTTTGATAAAACTTGTGTATGAGTTTTAATTTTTTTCCCAACTCGAATTGTTTTGTGACTTCAAAAAAAAAAGAATAAGCGTTTATTCCGCTTAAGTGTAAGTATTTTAAAGAAAGAGGAAAGCTAGTTATATATATATCTTCTAAATTCTTCATTAAGTAATTTCAATAAATGGCTTAAATTGCATTTTTTACATTAATTCTAGAAATGACCTATGGTTTGAGTACTTGTTAACACTGAAGTAATACAGTCGGACCTCTATTTAACAAAGTCGCTAAATCCCGAAAAAAGTTCGTTTTGTGAAAACTTCGTTAGAGATTCATTTTTTCATGTACTCTATATATAGATACAACATAAAACTGATTTTAAACTCATAAGCACTATATATTACTAAAAAAGCATTTTTTTTTGTAAATTTATATTTGTTTTATCAAAAATATATTGTTTTATATCAAAAATATATATCAAATTTATATTGTTTTATCTTACCCATCAAAAAGAAATCTGCAGGGTAAAAAAAAAAGAAAACTTTGTCCAGGAATACACTATATTTTTAACGTAACAAAATAATTTTATATTAAAATTAATATGAATTTTTTAAAGACATTTTTTTTTCTAATTTTAAGCCTAAAAAGAATTTTAAACATACATTACTTTATAACCAGTAATTTTAAGCAAACACTACCACATACGTCTTTACATTTAATTACTGATAAAATCTATTAATTTTGAGTTTTTTGTTTGAAAAATTACTGCAGTATTTCATTGCTGTAGGTGAGTTAGGCACCTGGTAAAACCAGTTCAGATTCGTTTATCAGCATAGAATGCGTAAAAAGAGAGAATAATTTGCAAAATGCCCTAAAATATTTTAAAAATAGAAAGTGAAAAAATCGAATTACAGGAGAAAAAGTTCGTTAAATAGAAATGCACTTTGCTACTTGGAGGTTATTTTACGAAGAAAATTGTAAAATGTTCTTCTTTCCTGGAAAAAGTTCGCAAAATAGAGGTTCTTTATATGGAGGTTTGACTGTATTTGTATTAATATGAAAGAAAATAATATCTTGTGAGCCAATATAATTCTGTGCACAAAATGGAATATTTTTATTAAAGTATTCAAGATTGCGTTTATTGTTTTATCTAAACTTTTGAATAACAAAGAACCCCGAATAATTCAAACTCCTGTCCTGTATTTCCTCTAATATTGTAAATATTTTTTTTAACAAGTTTTACCGTTTTAAGAACTAGTTTCCTTTCATAATTTATTTTTGTTGTGATCTCAATATGCGGGATTAATTTTATATCTTTTTTAAAATGTCCATCTTTTAAGTAGAGTGAAAGTGAAAAATGATCTTTAAATAATATTATGTTTAAAATAATACAAAAGCGGACTTTTTTTTACATGACCCACTAAAATTAAATGTGTAGGAGATGAATAATGTACAAAATTTACATATTTTCCTTGTTAATTCTGGATTAACTGGAAATGTGAAGATGGAACTTAAAAGAAATAATTATAAAGCTTTTTTTTTATTATTTATAAATGTATCCTAAATGAGGAACGTTTAATTATAACTATAAAAACTTCCCGGTTTGCGTCTTTACAATGGTATATCCGATTTTTTTAAAATGCTTTTTTTTTTTAATTAAATGCGGAAGTTACGAGATCTTGCAATTTAAAAAAAGCTTCGAAACTAACTCAAATAATTACAATTAAATGACTTCCGGCTTTCTTTTTTGTACAACTTTGATTATTGTCAAACGGCTGTGTCTGAAATGAGAAAATTCCATACTTTAAAGAAACTTTACGTAGGTAAGCATAGAAGGTTGTTTTTATTTCAAACTTAACGAAATTTATTTCGATTTTTTT